>OMNZ01017779.1:35686-51950 GCA_900303255.1 Lesueurigobius sanzi | reverse complement strand
AACATTATGGGCCCAAAGCATTACAGTAGTTAATTTCTTCTTCCAAGATGCCAGGATTCATTGTGAAAGAGAGTCCAGACTTAACTCCTCTGAAAATAGGTTGCGTTCACGTTCTAGAATTATGTCTTTGAAAGAAAATTGACAATACTTGAAACCAGGGCTGTGCAATTACTCAAACGTTTCAATCAGTCGTGATTATTGCGGCTAACAATTACAAAAATGTCATAATCACGAAAAGACGATTGTTGAAATGAGTCTATACAGCTCTATTGTAAACTGTGACATATATTAGTTACAAACTATACAGTATTTTGCCCAGTATTATTCATTTTCAGTAATATATTACTTGATATATTGATACATTCAGTATTTAATGTAATAATAATTAAAAAAAAATATGTACAGTTGTGGCCAAAAGTTTACATACCCTTCTAATCTTTTGGACATTTTTCATAGAACATGAATGATAACACAAACATCTTTTCTCCGCTCATAGTTAGTGGTTTGTGTGAAGCCATTTATTGCCAAAGAACTGAGTTTACTCTTTTGAAATCATAATGAAACAGAAACTACTCAAATGTCCCTGATCTAACGTTTACATGACCTTCAACAACTGCCAGGAAAACTGTTCAGGAGCAAAGAAAAACTCACTTCTGAAAAACAGGACTCTCTGACAAAAGGTTTGTTTCAAGATGCACAATATGTAAACTTTTGATCAGGGGCATTTGGCTGGTTTCTAGTTGAAAAACGTAAATAATAAATGGCTTCACACAACCACTAACCATGAGAGAAATAAAGGTTTTTGTGTTATCATTCATATTCTACGCAAAATGCCTAAAAGATTAGAAGGGTATGTAAACTTGATTAATTATTGCTAAAATAATGGTGATAATTCTTTTGTCCTATAATCAAGCAGCCTGACTTCATACATTGATGGCTGAAAGTCCTTTCTACTCGCCAACATCATGCAGGTTTTCGGATATTGCCTCCACTTTTTGACACCTTTATGAGAAAATAATTAAACCTTAGCTCATATGTACCGACAGAAAAGACATTGAGCTTTATGACAGTTTTTATTTCATGCGGATTGGCCGAGGAATTACAGAGAAATTAGCAATAAACTAAGACTAGACATCTGCATTTTGACACCTTAGTTACTTAGCCGCCCTCCACCTCAGTTTTAAACTATAGGCTCTTAATAATGTTGCGATGTCACGTGAAAGCCACTTCTCTGATGGAGTCATTCCTGATCCTGTCCAAGAGACTGAGTATAAGTCCCCTGGAGCTGATGGGTTTCAGGTGATGAGACGATATTCTGTGTTTCGGAAGAGTTAAATGCAGACAATCTGTTAATCTGCTGATCTGGAGGATAACGGGCTGGTATGGACATGACACTGATCATTCTATTTATAGGCTTAAAAAGATCAGCTTCAAGACATTTCTCTGATAAAAACGATCAATCAAACTGACCACACAATGCCCCCAATTAGAAAATGCTCCACTTTTTCACCGGTGTCCTACAAACAGGGAATATTGAATAAATCACAATCGGTTGTGTTCAAGTGACATCACAAGTTCACAACATTCCTAAGAGCCAATAGTTTAAAATTGAGGTCAAAATGCAGATTTCTAGTCTTAGTTTATTGCTAATTTCTTTGTAATTCCTGGGCCAATCCACATGAAACAAGCACTCTCACAAAGTTCAACGTCTTCTGTCAGCATATGTGAACTAAGGTCTATTATTTTCTCAAAAAAGTGTCCAAAAGTGGAGACAATATTCAAAAACATGCGTGATGTTGACTAATAGAAAGGACTTACAGTTGTGCACATACGTTTTGCATTTCATATAATAAGAATAACACAAAATCCTTTATTCCTCTCATGGTTAGTGGTGGCATGAAGACATTTATTGTCAAAAAGCCTGTTTGTTTACGCTTTTCAACTAGAAACTAGCCAAATAACCCTGATCAAAAGTTTACATATTGTGCATCTTGAAACAAACATATATTTTGTCAGAGAGTCCTGTATTTCAGCTGAAGTGAGTTTTTCTTTGCTCCTGAACAAGTTTCTGTTTCATTATGATTTCAAAAGAGTAAACTCAGAGTGGAAAAAAGATGGTTGTGTTATCATTCATATTCTATGAAAAATGGCCAACAGATTAAAAGGATAAAGTTATGAGCACAACTGTATGACAGGTTTGTGAATCCACAAATACTGATCAAGTACATTATTTATCTATTTTATTTTTGGAAATTTCTTTCAGAAACTGTTTCTCTCCCAAAGAGTGGTATTGGCACCTGCTCCAACTGAAACAGAATTACATCGTGAACGCAACCTATTTAAATGGCCTTTATGGCAGCCTTATCCACAGGTTATTAAAGTTATAGGCTATTTTAACCCTTATTTTCTCCCCTTTGCCCAACTATCCCACTTGTTCCTCCATCAGGTGGTCAGTTTGCCCCAATTCGGTCCCAAATCAAACCTTTGCAGAGTTAATCAGCTTTTGGAAACTTCCTCCCTCTGACTTTGAGAGTGACTTTATAATAGCATTAGCCTCCGATCATAAACAGAAAGTTAGTGTTGCTGCAGGTGGTCTATCCCCTCGTGCCCTTTCACCTGCTTTAAGCGCCTTTGCACGCGCGCACTCACCTCCGTATAGACAAAGAGCGGCAGCACGAGCACCGCCAGCATCAGGTCGGCCACCGCGAGGCTCACGATGAAGTAGTTGGTGGTGGTCTTGAGCGCGCGCTCCATGAACACGCTCAGACACACGAGCATGTTGCCGCAGGTGATGACGATGATGAGCAGCACCCCGAACACCAGCGCGGGCACGTTATGGCCGCGCGCCACAAAGTCCCCCGCATACGTCCCCGCGGTCCCGTTAACCGCCATCTCCGCCGCGGCTCCTCCTCGGCCTCGTCGCGGCTCATCGAGTCCGCTCCAGGTGCGCTCCCGGTGCCGCCATGGCGTCGCTGCAGCAGGGGCCACGAGACACCGCTCCGTGCGCGCTTTGGCTGTGCGTAAAAAGGACAAACCGAACCAGGCGCACGCTCCAAACTCATAAAGTCATTGTCACACCGAAATATCCGCGCAAAAGTCCTCAGAAGACGCGGAAAAAATGTCTGGAGGTGAAACGTCTTCGTCTCGGTGTTGAGCCTCGCGCTAAAGGCCAAATTAACTGATTAAAGCCGCTTAGGAGCTGCGCGCAACGATGTCCTTCAGCTCTTGAGCTCCAGCGCGGGCGGCGTGTGTCCATCTGTCCGCGTGTCCGTTTGCAGCCCACTGCGCGAGCCGCGGGAGAGAGAGGAGGCACGAAGCTCAGGACAAAGTTAAAGGAGACAATGATTAACTTCTGAGGTCGTTAGGGGGAGACACTGCAGACAAAATTTATTTATTTTCCCTCCAATTTCCAGGTTTTGGATCTTAACATATACTTTCATCTGGAAACAATGGACAACAGAAATGAACTAATCTTTACAATAATGAGTGTAATTATTGCACTGATTCAACTTTTCTCCATAGAAGAACTACATGGTAGTAACATCAATGGCCATTTTCTCAAAATTAATGTTTCTCACATTGTGGCGACAACATCTCCACTTTAGTAGCTCCTACAGACTCCAAACTTCCCAGTCTTGTACTTGACCATATTTCGAAAGTTTATTCAGAAGTATTTTTCAATATTCAATTGCTGCCTAATGTATGGCATTTTGAACACCAAAAAACAAGGCAAAATGTATGCACGACTAACAAGATATCCAAAGACCTATCTTATCTGGTCTTATCGAAACCTGTGAACAAATGTATGTCACTAATACTTCAACAAAATAAAAACATATTTGAACCTGGCTCTATCCATAATATTTTTGCCAAAAATATAGGCAATTGTAGTCATTTTTACACATAAAATGCCTTATTTTTAAATTGACAGAAAACTTGCAATACATTTTCCCCTCACATATTTATGTAAATAATCTACAGCAAAAGTTGCAAATTGAAATCACCTGCAGCGTCTCGATTCAAAAGTAAAAGTTGTCTCCTCAAATACAATTCGTAGAATTAATGTTTTATTTAACAGCTGCAAGTAGGCAAAAATTCTTCAGTCTTCATCTGTACTCTGTAGTTGAAGTGTAGGACGTGTAAGACTCTATTCTTTGCAAAGAAGAGGAATGCAAAGAACATTACATTGGAGAGACAAAACAATTACTGAAAACAATGCTAGGTCAACACCGAAGAGGGAATTCTAGCTGTAACGGCCCTCAGTCAGCTGTGCATCTCCATCTCAAAGCCACCAAACACTCATTTGAGGACAGTGAGGTTAGGGTTTTATCGAAAGAAAGATACTTGGAGAGAGGAGTCAAAGAGGCCATATTTGTTAAAAAAAGAAAATTCAGCTATGAATCACAATGGAGGACTCCGTTATAAATTGGACCCAATTCATAACAACTTACTGAGACAGAAACCTATTGACAATAACAACCTGAGAGTGAAACCATCCCCACTGCCATGCTAATGACCCTGGACTACTGGGAGCAGCATGGCCATAGGGGAGTGTCAACAGACTTAGAAGTTAGCCCAGGGTGAGACAATAGAGCGATAACGAGCCATATTAAGTATGAATTGGCTAGATGTTGGTACTTTTAGCACCAAGAGAGGAGGACGGTTAACTCCTCCTGCTGGTTCACAGTGTGCTCGAGTCTTTAGTAGCTGATGATGATCTTTGGACTAAGATCGAAAAGTCCTATACTTCAACTACAGAGTACAGATGAAGACTGAAGAAATTTTGCCTACGATGGACAACTGTACAACTGAGAACCTACACAAATGGATAGCTGCAAGTAGGGCTTCAATTCAGTGTCACCAGTTTACTCAGGAAACAAATGTTTACCGTTGAAAATTGCTCTATTTTTATTTTTTACTATAATTTCTCATAGTGCAGATGCAAATCAGGTAACGACACAAAACCATATTATCCATGATTAATATTTGGTCAACGGAGCAAGTAGTTTTGACCTTAACTAAAGAAAAAACAACAAAAAATAAAGATTAAATAAAAAATAAAAAAAAGTGTATAATAAATCTAAATTTACTTGAAATGATTTTATCTTATAGTAAGTGAAAAATACTAGTTCTATTGGCAGATATTTTTACTTGGCAAGTCAAAATTACTGGTCACATATTCTGAATTGTCAAATTTTACTCATCAAGATATCACTTTTGCAGCGAGTAAAGATACAAGAAGTCCCATATAATTCAATGTGGTCTGAGTCTGTGGAGAAAGAAAATTACAGAAAACCTGTGCTACATTTTCTTGGTCAAATTTATGTCAGTGATCGATGGCAAAAAGTTTGAATTGATGTAAATGTGATCATGTAATATTCACCTGCAGCGTCTGGCCTCGGGGGAAACCGTACCATCGCCTCCTGAGGTCGTCCACTTTCATCGCTCCATCAGCTCAATATTAAGTTAAGGTCAGAGGTCAGAGCACTCGCTAACCTCCAGCAGTCTCCTCTGCTCCCACACAAACTTACTCATGTCTCATTTACATTAGGGTCATCTCGGTTCTCAAACTCTGATACGTGTTGCAGCTTTGTAACTTCAGACACCGATGGGACTGAGGATCTATAATCTACCTTAGAAGTAGGTTTGTAGATGACATATTTGTTGTTAAAGAAATTGGTTTATAGGGAGTCAAAAAGTGATTGATTCAAGTGAGTAACATTTTAAAATAAACCTTAAAAAACTTAAATACACAAAGAGAAAGCAGTTATGCATTAGTGAAAACATGGGTGCTGTTCACCTTGTAGTGAGTGTACAGTTGTGGCCAAAAGTTTACATACCCTTTTAATCTTTTTGCCATTTTTCATAGAATATGAACGATAAGACAAAAAATGTTTTCTCCTCTCATGGTTAGTGGTTGTGCGAAGCCATTTGTTGCCAAAGAACTGAGTTTAATCTTTTGAAATCATAATGAAACAGAAACTACTCAAATGTCCCTGATCTAACGTCCCCAACCTTTTTTGTCTTGCGTACCCCTCGGGCCTTTTATTTACATTCAAAGTACCCTCTGCCTCGATGGTTTTGATGATTAGTTAGAAAGTGAAAGTAAAACTCCTATCTATTAGTAAAAAGTATCTCAGTCTTTACAGTTAAATGCTTTAAATAGCTTTTCTTTGAACATAATAATAAAAAAAAATACAATTCAATTTGATCTTATTTTGTATCCCCTTCTAAGCACTCACATACCCCCAAGGGTCCCCGTACCTCTGATTGGGAAACACTGGTTTACATGGCCTTCAACAACTGCCAGGAAAATTGTTCAGAAGCAAAGAAAAACTCACTTCAGCTGAAATACAGGACTCTCTGAGAAAATGTATGTTTGTTTCAAGATGCACAATATGTAAACTTTGATCAGGGACGTTTGGCTAGTTTCTAGTTGAAAAATGTAAACAAACCGTTTATTGTTTTTTTTTTTTACAATGAATGGCTTCACACAAACCACTAACCATGAGGGAAATCATTCATATCCTATGAAATGCACAAGTATTCACCAAACTTATGAGCACAACTGTATATAGGATCCATCATAAAAAACGGCAAAAGGTGATATCTTAATTTTAAATTACTGCCAGTAAGTATATTTGACCTTAATTTGAGTAATTCTGACTTGTTAAGTACAAATTTTGCCAACGGAATAAGATTTATGTATTAAAATAAGAAAAGCCAACTGCAGTAAAATGAGACTGAGATCTAATTTTAGGTGAAAAAGTGCCACTATACTTGTTCCATTGACACATAATTCTACATATCTGCTCACATCAAGGGCAAATATACTTAGCGGCATTTCAAAGAAAATTCTACCTTGTATTTTTGCATCACTTTTTGCAGTGAATGTGCTCCCCACCTCTGGACTCGTCCATAACACCCATAAAGCTTCAGCAGCGTGCCCTTGGGTTTCAGGACGAACAGCTGCCTCTCTTCCCGCGCCTCCTGACCTCCTCCTGACCTCCTGCATTTGGCCCCGAGCAAAACAAATCCACCAACACGCAACGGGAACTTTATAAATATTTACAAACAAGTATCAAACAAGTAACTCAATAAATCAGGTTAGGAATTAAATATTTAAAAATCCCTCTGAACAAACCTTCAAAATATCATCAAGTACGAGACTAGAAAGTTTGGAGTATGAGACTGGAAAGTTTGGAGCTAATAAAGTGGAGATGTTGTCGCCACAACGTGAGAAAAATGCATTTTGAGATAATGGTCATTGAAGTTACAGTTTTCTATATACAGTGGGCCAAACAAGTAGTCAGCCACCAATTGTGCAGGTTCTCCCACTTAAAAAGATGAGATGGCTGTCATTTTCATCATAGGGCCTGGACATGTACTGATGGTAGCCTTTGGTACTTTGGTCCCAGCTCTCATTCACTAGGTTCCCCCGTGTGGTTCTGGGATTTTTGCTCACTGTTCTTGTGATCATTTTGACCCCACGGGGTGAGATCTTGCGTGGAGCCTCAGATCGAGGAAGATTATCAGTGGTCTTGTAGGTCTTTCATTTTCTAATAATTGCTCCCACGGTTGATTTCTTCACACCGAGCTGCTTTCCTATTGCAGATTCAGTCTTCCCAGCCTGGTGCAGGTCTACAATTTTGTTGGTCTTTGGTCTTGGCCATAGTGGAGTTTGGAGTGTGACTGTTTGAGGTTGTGGACAGGTGTCTTTTATACTGATAACAAGTTGCCATTAATACAGGCAACGAGTGGAGGACAGAGGAGCCTCTTAAAGAATAAGCTACAGATCTGTGAGAGCCAGAAATCTTGCTTGTTTATAGGTGACCAAATACGTATTTTCCACTATAATTTGCAAATGATTTAAAAATCAGACGATGTGATTTTCTGGATTTTTTTTCTCATTTTGTCTCTCATAGTTAAAGTGTACCTATGATGAAAATTACAGGCCTCTCTCATCTTTTTAAGTGGGAGAACTTGCACAATTGGTGGCTGACTAAATACTTTTTGCCCCACAGTAGTTCTATGGAGAAATGTTGAATCAGTGAATAATTACACTCCTTATTGTAGTGATTGGATTTATTTGGTTCCAAATAAACAAGGACAAGTTTTTAATTATCAAAATCTTTTAATAAAGTTTAAGGTGCACACATAATTAAAATCCAATATTTTTTTCTATTTCTTTTAACAACAAAGACTCTAGTTTTCTCTCAAATCTCTCCAAGACCATTAAACGTTTAAAATATGCATAAACACGGAACTTTGATCTAAAAAATGTTCGCAATCATATTATTAGTCCAAGGATTTGCATTTAGGCAGCTTTCTTTTGCTAAAATGTGCACTAATCGGTCTCGGTATGCAAGATGTGCTACTGGTTCAAAAATAGTTCAGATAGAAAACTGAGAACCTTCAGAATACAGTCACTGAGCGTAGACTAACAGGGCTTTGCATTAGCACTAATTAGGAACTGATCGGGGACAAGATCAGGGTTTCTGAAAGCAACATTCACTACTGGTCAAAAGTTTAGAAACACTTTTAATGTATTGGTTTTTCTTTATTTTCAACAGTATTAACATTGTATGAATCTCACTGAAGGCATTAAATGAACACGCAGCATCTGATATCACCAAGTAATTAAGAGTCCAATGTTGCAGCCAAGGAGGGACGGTCTGCTTTGAAAACTTGAGATGTCATGACAAAAATTAAGGAACAGGGAAATCTTTAAGGTTAGGGTTAGGTATATTTTCAGACAAACCAACTTATAGATCTATCCAAAATTACAGTAGCCACAAACCGCGCCACAAACACCATGAGAAGGAGTCTCTCTGTTACAACTCTGATTGATCAAAGTGGTGCTGTTACAATCGGTCTCAAAGAATTGTTCTTTCAGTTGGAGCAGATGTCAATATAACGCTATGGGAGAGAAACTGGTTTTTTAAGAAATTTCCAAAAAGAATAATTGACAAATGTTGTACTTAATCATCATTTAGTAGTGATTGGATTCACAAACCTGCCACATTATTCTTATGGCTGAAAGTCCTTTCTACTGGCCAACATCACGCACATGTTTTTGAATATTGTCTCCAGTTTTGGACACCTTTATGAAAAAATAATTAGACCTCATGTGCTGACAGAGAAGACACTGAATTTTGTGACAGTGTTTGTTTCATGTGGATTGGCCCAGGAATTAGAGGAATTAGCAATAAACTAAAATTTGACTTGAACTTACAACAACCGTATAGTTTTCAGCTGCTCCACCTCAATGTTAATCCACAGACTCTTAAGAATGTCGTGGTGTGAATTATTGTCAATAAAATGGATAGTTTAAAGTTTGAGTTTGAACAGGTTTATCTCATGTGATGCAAACAGGTAATATTTATAAATTGTTTACAGATAATCCTACATAACCCTTTAATTGATCCAAAGGTGTAATTAAAGCGGACTCCTGAGCATTAGAACATGCTGGTGGTCTGCCCTCTGCTGGACAACGTCTGTCTGCAACTAAACCACTAATAAAACCAATTATTTGAGACATCCCTCTTGGAGTCCATGCTTAAAGGCATCTGCACTTTTAACACTCAAATTTCTAAATCATTTGGTCATCATTGGTTCATTATTTGTGGCAGTGGATGAAAGCAAAGACCTTAGTTTGTATATTCTTCTTAAAAGGTGCATTGGGGAACTTTTCATGCAAAAGAGCTTAGTGAGTATTTGACCCAGTGGCTGTATGGGTGGTTTGATGGTTTTTAGGGTGACTGGTAGGGTTTCACAGCGTTTCCACAGAGATGGTTCCATCAGCAGAGAAAACCTACTAGTAATTCTCAAAACATTTAATCCAGGAGCGTCATGAAGGCCGCTGTGATAGGCACCGTAAAGGCACCATCAAACCATCCACACAGCCAAAGGTCAAATTTGCATTAATAAAGCTTTTATTGCATAGAAAGTTCCCCAATGCACCTTTTAAGAAGAGTAGAATATACAGTCTTTCATACACTGCCAGTCCCAAAAAATAACTTGCTACCTGGATTTAACTGAGCAAATAGGAGGATCTTTGTTGACATCTGTGCACATGTGAGTGGTTGGGTGGCAGAAAACAAACACAATGGCGGGCGCGATGGACACTATCAAGAGAGTTAGCGGCAAAATCTAAAAATATATAAGCACTTTAGCGTCTGAAGATTGGAGGAGGTTTGGACAGAAGCTAAGAATCTGTATTGGCGACAAAATCAACGTTATTCAAAGCCTATATGAGATCTGGGATGACGAAAAACATTGGGCCGACTCGCCTCTGTCTTGGCCACAAATCTGCACATTTAGTCCTATTTAATAGAAAGCCCCCCTTACACATGAACGATTAAAGGCTTTCAAAAGTCTGGAGGCCTACCATTATTTTGTTTCAAGGAAAGTTGGGCCAATCTCTTCTGTGAAACAGATCATGCTAAAGCACAGGTCAGACATGACCAAGAAGAGAACAGCGAAACCATCACTGCTCACTGTGACTACAAAGATGGGCAAGTCTTCAGTGATTAGTGTCCTCATTTAATTAGTTGTTTATGGAAATGTCGTGGCTGTTGTTCCGCCAAAACAATATGACTCAGTGGATTTTATACTAGCTACGTTTTTTAAAATCTTCTCGAAATAACAAATACACAGTAACTAGGACTATGTAGGAGATTTAAGGACCACTATGAGAATGTCTGTAAAAAAGGGCATCAGCGCTCGTCTTGCCTGAGGAAACTGTCCCGTTCTAACATTAATATAATGTTGTCTCTCTTCTACCAAGCTTTTATTGAACCGGTCTTGTCCTTCTCTATGGTAGCAAGTTACGGCAGTTTGTCCCTGAGAGACAAAAACTCTCTCCAGCAGGTTGTGAAATGGAACAGCTGGCTGGTGGGTCGGCCCCAGCTCAGTCTGTCAGAGCTGTACTTTGGGCAGCTCCAGGGAAAGGTTGACTCCAATCTTCAGGACGATACTCACCCTCTGCACGGAGAGTTCATTCTTCTTCGCTCAGGTCGACGCTATGTGGTGGAAAACCTAAGCGGTACAGGGGTAGTTTTGTACCTGCAGCAATTGCGTTCTTAAATAATCTACCTCATCAACCTTTTTGTTTTTAGTTCTCTGAAGTCTGTAGATCGCGTGCGCCTTGTAGCCTACACTGTTTGTTTTTCTTGTTGTGTATTTTTATGTTTTCAGACTGCCGTTTTCCCTTCTGCAAACCAATTTACCTTCGGGTACCAATAAAAAAACCTTGAACCTTGAGGACTTACCATCAACAAAATGAGCCTACAAACTCTTTCAGTTGCTGCAGGAATCCAGGCTTTCTTCAGAGCGTCTGGGTTTAATTTCTTGATCTCCCCATTTCTTTTGTTTTTCGCCGTTCTTTTTGGAGGCAATTCGAAAAAACTTTATCGGGCCCCTGACAATCGACCACACAGCAAGAGTGCACCATCTGCCTCGCTAAATTCTCGTTAGGATGCGCCGTTTCTTGCCACACAATCACGTGATGCAGTGCTACGAAACATAAACAATGACGGCACAAAAGATCCTCCTATGCACAGCCAGTCCCAAAAAAGCTCTAAAGTTGAGTTGTTCTTCAGCTGTAGTGCAAAAATATTATAAAGTATGTTGTAAACTTCAAATACAATGGCAGAGTTCATTGGCTGTTGTGGATTTTTTTTAACTAAACATATCATTGACATTTTAACCTGATGACCTCATGTTGACCCCATCACCATTCTTCTTTTCTTGAACGTGAACCTCATTCCTCCGTGGCTCCGAGCAGGAAGTGAGGTCGCAGCAGAGGCAGTATGGCTCCTCGCGGTGACCCTCCCAGACAGTAGGCCTCGTCCACGCTCACGCCGTCGGCCCGGAGCGACTTCAGCGCCGAGCCGCAGCGGTTCACTCCCCCGTGGGACGTGAGCAGGACCAGGCTGAGGGGGCTGTCCAAAACCCCGAACCTCTGACGCATCTTTCCCAGACGAGACCCGAGCACCTGCAGGAGAGCGGCGGTTCAGTAACACTTTACTCTGAAATCGTCCTTTGCATCCGTCATTCGTCTCCTTCCTCCACATCGGGGTGATGAGTTCAGTTCCTGGATGGAGCGGGGACTTTCTGAGCTCAAGCCATGGAACAACTCTCTTTGGTGAATGGTTTAAACCGGAATTGTGAAAAGAACTAGGTCAAGGATGCCCAAAGTGGGGCCGGCGGGACAAATTCGGCCCTCCAAGGGGTTTAATTTGTAAGAAGTATCTAATTTGTTTAATTTGTGACTGAATAGACTGTCAATAGTTACAAAGGACATCACAACAGCATGTCTGACTCAATAGCACAGTAATGAAAGGATATTTATTCATAGATCTATTTGCATTTGGTCTTTGTTGATGTAAAACAGTATTGCGTTTGGCCCGCTGTCCACAATTTTGGTCCTCCGTCTACAATTTTGGCCCTCCCTAGCATATTTTGGCCCTTCATGGAAAAACTTTGGGCACCCCTGAACTAGATCATACTTCAGGGTTTATACAGGTAGTGGCAAGTCAAATTTAATGCTTCTTAATGCCATTTTAATGCCCAAATACAACATTTTAACACCACAAATTAGTACATATTTAATATTAATTTCCATATTCAACAGAAAATTTGATACAATGGACAACTTTTGACCAGAAATACAGTATTATTTCTGCCAAAACGCCAGTCTAGACCCTAATTTTTGTATTTTTGACAAACTTATCCTGTAAAGTTAGTTGAGCAACGTCATTATTTTCCAAGAACTGCCAGTTCGAATTCCATTTAATGCTTTTTAATGACATTTAAGGCCTTATTTTTGACACAATTATTTAATGACTTTAAATGCTTTTTAATGCCCCACGTAAACCCTGTACTTCTGGAGAAAGGCCAGTTTGTTTTAAATTATTTTAATATGCATTAGCCCAGCAAAATAAAGGCTTTTTATAGAATGTAAATAGAGAATTAATGTTGTGGGAGGAGTGCATTGTTTTTTGTTTTTTTTTTTCTCTTGAATTTCTGTCTCCCAACACCAAATAGCACACTCCCCCAAAAAAGCTATTTTTGTGGTACTGGCTTCCCAAGCATTTTGTTTTCTCAGAAATAGATCTTTACTTCTGTCAATTTTACATAGATTTACCCTGAAGGGACCCAAGAATCAGCATGACAGCAGAGCAGGCAACACAAGTGGAAGATCTTTGCACTAAAATGATTTGGCACACAGCTCTAGCCTCTATTCATTAACTGTGGCATAAGATTGTATTCATTATACACATTTTACAAAGGAAAAAATCAGCACCATCATCATGTTTGGATCATTTTAAACTGTTCTGTTAAACAGTTCTCGCGAGGCTAGTGACAGAGTTCAGTCTGGAGAGAGAATTTTGTATTATTATTTTGTTTCAATACGGGAAATCTATGGGATAATACTAATACGGGAAGATGGTGGGAAAGAGGGGTAAAATATGGTAGTTTCCCGGCCAAAACGGGACACTTGACAGCGATGGTTTACCTGAGCGGCCTGGTGTCTGTCAGTCTTCAGTTCAGAGCTCGGATCCAAGATGGCGTCTGCACAGAACAAGACCCTGAGCTGCTCTGAGGATCCAGAGGCCGAGAGAGGGTCCAGGACGGCGGACAGGACTCCTGCGATGACAGGTCTAATTATTGATAAAATGTTTCCTTCTTCTCATATCTGGGATTAAAATGACAAGAAACTAGCTTGCAATGTTACCACTTAGTTTGCTTTATTTTGTTACTGATGAATAGCTATTGTATTTTAAAACTTGATCCTTGTGGAGAGAGATGTTTGTGATTGTTTTCAGAGGACATTATATTAATTAAGTTGCAGTCTTCACCATTTTGCCAATTGCGACATTGAAGACAGCTATTTTGCGTTGATTGTGATGAACTGTGCAGATTAGGGTCAATCTTTAATACTGTAAAAATATCCGGCAGATGTGGGAATGTTTAGACAGAATCAACACGTCTGACCTTTGTCAGCAGCTTGTGTGGCCTCGCTCGAGTCGGTCGTGAGGAAAAGATGCACTTTATTCTGCTGTAAACTCTCCGTGAAGTCGTCCTCACATGAGAAACAAAACCGTTGGATCTGCAGACCTGCAACAAATTAAACCTGTTTAAACAAACCAATTTACTAAAGAAAGTAATAGTAAAAGTACTTCCAAAATGATACAACTATGAGAAAAAAAGTATTTGATAAAAACATCCCACAAAATCTGCAGTTTTAGACTGGCTCCACATTAGCATGAATCTAGACAAATGGTTCTCTTTTCACACCAAGTACCACCTCATGACATATTTGACATTCCAAGTTTCACCAGGCCTAGATCCAGATCAAAACCGGACTAAACCGGGTCTAAAATGACTATACCGGACTAAACCGACTAAACGCCTGGGCCTGGGAACGCCTTGGGATCCCCCAGGAAGAGCTGGATGAGGTGTGTGTGGATCGGGAAGTCTGGGCATCTCTGCTCAGACTGTTGCCTCCGCGACCCGGGCCCCGAATAAAGTGGAAGAAAATGGATGGATGGATGGATAGGTCATTGAATTTACAATTTCCCATATTATTTGGAAAAACGTTGAATCAGTGAAGAATTACACTCCTTATTGTAAAGATTGGGTAATTTTTCTCCCAGTTGAAAATATATACAGTATGTTAAGAGAGCAAATTGGCCCAAAGCCTGCAGCGTCTCGTCTTAAATACATTACTTAAGCATAAATAAAATTATGCATCCATCATAACTCTGTTGTATAGGCACTTTAGATGGTTATTCTTTGTGTGAACGTTCGGCCGCCCCTCTGCCCTGTCACAGTGGATCAGGTCCGTACCGTGGGCCGAGGAGCTGGTCTGGAGCTGCTCCTTCTGCTGCTGCTGGACTCTGTTTGTGGAGACGAGAATCACCTCGAAACGCTCCGACTCGGAGGGATTCATCTGCAGCAGCCGCTCGTTCACTCTCTGCACGGCCTGCGGAGACGGCAACACGGACACAGAGTATTTCAGAGGTCACAAATCAGAGGACCTTGATCTGGATCCAGACCCAAACGCAGATCCGTCTGGACCCGAACCTTGTAGCTGACCTTTGGATCCAACAAAGTAAATCCCCTTTCTCTCTCTGTAGCTAGATATGTAGTATGTAGATAAGTGGCTACAGCTCAGATTAACAGAAAGGGAAGCTGCTTGACACTTTTTCTCAAAACGGCCCAGAAATTACGTATTTAAACTTTTTTAACTGAGCGATTTAAAAATGCCCGATAAGTACAAATACTAGCGCTGTTTCCTGATCGTTCTTAATAAGGCTGGGTTTTAAGAAAAAATTTAAAAAACGGAAACCGATCCTTTTACCGCGACAGATGGGGCGTGACCGCGCGTGTAGCAAATATCTCCACGGCGAAAGGTAAGCAGGGTTTATGCCGGTAGCAGCAATGCTTTTTAATGCCATTTTAATGCCCAAATTCTACATTTTTAATGCCACAAATTGGTGCGTATTTAATATTAATTTCCATATTCAATACAAATTTTGACACAACTGACAACTTTTGAACAGAAATAGTGTATAATTTATTTCCAAACAACAGTATAGACACTATTTTAGGATTATTGCCAAACTTCTACAGTAAAACTAGTTGAACAATGTCTTAATTTTCCAAGAATGTTTGATTTAATGCCAGTTTGATTTCTATTTAATGCTTTTAAATGACATTTAAGGCCTTTTTGTTGACACAATTCATTTAATGACTTTTAATGTTTTTTAATGCCGCGCGAAAACCCTGGTCAGATACCTACGCATTTGAAAGAGGAGGGTTCAGGCTTTAAAATGAGCCCAGCCACGTTCTTCTAGGCCTCTGGGAAGCGGTTTAAAGTCGCATTGAAAATTTGTGTCCAAAAGGCCAAGTTAACTGCTGACTCTGCACTTTACACAATCACCCAGAGATTCAAAACGGTACTAGGTAAAAACCTGGTTCTTTGCCTCGGTTTAGATAGAACCTGGAGGGAAAAAGTCTGGAGTTACATTTGTGCAAAAATGAGCAAATCTATGGTGTAACATTTGATGCAAAAAAAAAAAAAATCTGATTTATAGCATTTTATGTTTATAGAAGCATATTGTTGGAGCTATTTGTTCTTTGTTTAATTTAGGGCTTAAGTTTAGTTACATTGTTTCCTCATTTCTTTAAGCCTAATTTTTCCTTTTTTGCTAAAGTTAATTATGTTTTATTTTGCATTTGCTAATTTCCTTTT
>OMNZ01017779.1:18444-35666 GCA_900303255.1 Lesueurigobius sanzi | reverse complement strand
AGTTCTTCACAAACAATTAGCCAATTAGAGAGACAACAAAAAGTAAGTGATTATATCTCTGAAAAAATATTTTAGGTGACTTTTCTTATGTCGTTCTTCCACTGAACCTAAACCTGAGCCACACAAACGTATTTCCTTTAAGGTTTTTTGGTGAGTTTTTTGTTAATTCCCATTTTATTTTCTTCACTCTCTTACATTGACAACAATGGAAATCCCAGCTCACAGGAAGTGCTAATAAAAACAGGAAATGCGTTTACAACAAAAGTGGGCGGGGCAGAATAAGGTGGATTGAATTGAACCAATAAATAAGTCCAGGGTTTATACAGGTAGTGACAAGTCAAATTTAATGCTTTTTATTGCCATTTTTAATGCCACAAACCCCACAAATCAGTACATATTTAATATTAATTTCCATAGTCAACAGAAAATTTGATACACTGGACAACTTTTGACCAGAAATACAGTATGATTTCTGCCAAAACGCCAGTCTAGACCCTAATTTTTGTATTTTTGACAAACCTATCCTGTAAAGTTAGTTGAGCAACGCCTTTATTTGCCAAGAACTTATGATTTAATGCCAGTTTGAATTCCATTTCACGCTTTTTAATGACATTTAAGGCCTTATTTTTGACACAATTCATTTAATGACTTTTAATGCTTTTTAATGCCCCACGGAAACCCTGAAGTTGCACTCACCGCCTCTTTCTCACGGTCCATGATGGTCTCCAACTCCTCAAAATGCCTTAGTTTAATTTCTAGCTTTTTCATTTGCGTCTCCACAAGCAAAGCCACTAGGGACTTGATTTTTCTCTCTTCCACAGCGGCCAAGTGCTGCAAAAACATGAATGTTTTAAATTAAATTGCTGACATTGAACGATTTGAACAGGCAACATAACCATAACTGGTGCACGTATACAGTTGGGTGATCCTAACCTTGGCCTTGGTCGCAGCCGAGGACAGAGCTGCCGCGGCCGCATTAGGTACAGCTCCTTCTACCAAGTCCTGCTCCATCACTGCTCTGCTCAGCTCTCCCTCACCCTCTCGCAGTTCAAAATGGTCTTCATCGTCTACGCCTGGACAAAGATCAGATTTGTTGAACCCGTTCTGTCTGAAATGTAAAGGCAAGTACAAATATAGATCTGCAAAATATAAACCCTTTAATACGCACCATCTCGGTCCTCCGCAAGCATATTTTCAGAATTTTCCCTTTTCACTCCTTCTCCCTCTATTTGTGCACCACTAGGTTCCACCCTTAACGAAATCTTTTTTTTTTTTTTTTTTTTAACAAAAAGGGATAAAACACCATTAACAGCCAAAAAATAAATTTTTTGAGAATATTTTTTGAGTGCTTAATTACCTGGTTTGTGGAATTGCTGTCTAAGTTATCTGCATCTATGGATTCTGGAAGAAAGCAAAATTAATCATAATCTTAATTTGGTTTAGCAATTTGCGAAGGTATTTAATTCACATTTACTCCAACCTTTTTTTTCTGTGGCTATTTCAGAAATTTTGTCAATGGAGTCCTCGTGTGCTCTTGAAAACTCCTCTGATGACAAAATTACGTAATAATGATTACACTACTATCAAACCAAATCATCCCTCACTTTGTGCAGCGTGTACAAACCTAGCGCTGCTTTGGCGGCTGCCGATGCCACACGGGGGTCCACTACCGACGCCAAGAAGGCCACAGTGCTCATGACGGGGTTCTCGGATTGGCTGAAAGGCACAGGCTGGTACGCAAGAGGGCCGAGAGAGGCAGAGGAGTCCTCAAGGTAGGGATCTTCTATTGGCAACCGAAGAAAGTGCAGAATGCAGTCGTCCTGCGTCCTGGAGCCGACGTGCTCAGAAACCTTATTCCAGTCGTCGTTGTAGACCTCTAAGGCCTAAGGAAGAGCAAAAGATGTAATAAAGAAAGCAATAAAAAAACAAACAAACACTCAATTACTGAATGAATGAAAAGAAAATATCCGAGGCACATCTGGTGGATCTCAAGAAGCAAATTTATTCACGCAACGCGTTTCGACACAAGGTCTTTATCAAGGCAGTCACTCAATTACTGTTCTACCTCCAATAGTAAAAGTGTCTCTTGTTCAGTCCATTCCCTTCCAGCACTTGCTCCTTTAGTCTGAAAAGTGCAATATAGAATGATTATTCAATTTTAAATAAAGGTATTTTTTTTTAGGTTTGCGGTGTCACACCTTAGGATGTTTCCTGGCATAAATATCGGATCGCAAACCAAAGTTTTGTCCATCTGAAGGCTTGTCTCTGCTCCGTTCTGGGAAATACAGCATGTGTTGCGAGGCTGATACCTAAGGAAAAAGCAGCATTACTTAAAAGTGCATGTGACACAGCTTTCCACATTTCTCTTACTAAATGTGAGGACATAATCCCTGTGGAAGTATTTTTGAATGGCTTTGCATTATTGAATGGGTAATTGTATAAAGAAAACTTGAAAACAAAGTTGATTTATATATTATAGTCTAGAATGGCACTGACATAGATATAGGGACAGTTCCATACACCGGAGTTTCATTCATCTCTCATTGGTATATTATGGTTGGCATGGCAGCAGTTACAGAAACTACTTATTCGTATGTCACTTATTTTCTTGTGCACGAAGACCAATGAAAACAAGACAAAACTAAATTCAAAAGTATGTGAAATCTTAAATATAACAATGCTTACTATGCTTTGATTTTTCTAATGTGTCATATGCACTTTAACGACATAAAGAAAGACAGTAGACAATGGAACTGTGTGTGCTACCTGTAAGGGTTTGTGTTGCAGTGGGGCCAGCCCAGTGGGAGTATCTGCCAGCACATTAAAATGGGGAGTAGGAGGTGGTCCCATAGGGAGGGGTCTGCTTTCCGCATCCACCTGGTAGTTTATCAAACCCCACTGTTCCAAAAACGAATGGACCCTAAAAAGCAACAGGAAACACCTACATTTCTATTCCGTACACAGCTTGGATTTTAAGAAAGCTAACAAAGTAAATACTTGAGAGCACAGACCTCATGAGAGCACAGACGTCTCCAGTGAGGTTCCGTCTACACGTCGTGGAGCTTAGATATTCTTGAGGATTGAGTCGATACGTGTCAAGCATAAAGTTACGATAGGCCAGGTAGCTGTATAGTGAAGGAAAGTTCATCATTATTCTGTCATGTTAAATGAAGACTGGGCTGGTGTCATCAACACTTACATTTCTGGTGATTTAGATTTGTTTTTTCCATTAAAGAATTCTGGTAGTGAACGTTTCTCGATAGAATGTATGCTGAAAATGAAGTGGATTATTTATCGGAGAGCTACAGGTGAAGGAACCAGGTTAGTGTGTGTGTGTATGTATTTACCTGTTATTATTGAACCAGGAAGTGTAGCTTGGCATAATGATGTGATGAGTCTGTTCTGTAATGTTTTCCTCTCCCTCTAGAAAGCGAGACATCTCAACTCTGCTTTCCTCGTCCTCCTGTAGACAGCCACATCAAAAATACAATTAATTACTACAAGAACAATAACAACCTGATAATTCTCTTAACTACTGTAAATTACCCATATTTTCCATAGAGCTTAATACACTCCATATAGCTTAAGTAAATTAGGACTGGCCTTTCAGATAATTGTCAAATATGTTTGTTGTAAACTTTATAAATATACTGTGGAGTTGTGCATATTAAAATCATCAATACATCATTACATTGATATCAGAGGGGTGTACAATAACCGCGTGTGGATGCAGATCTCAAAATGTGCATACTCTGAGACTTGCTCCGTTGAAACTGGCCTCCAACAGGAAACATTTTGTATTGTTGGCAACAACAGCAGCCAAAAAGTGCACACTTTTACACAATTAACTGACCCAATGATTAGAACAACTATACAACTATAATCTGACTTATTATATATTTAGTTGCTTTGTTGTAGTTGTTGTTCTGGTTTAGTCGTATTATTTGATTTGATTTTATTATTTGTTTTTAGTGATTAGTGTAAGGAGAAAAGATGGGTTTTAGGTGTCTTTCTTCTCGTTTCACTATGAAGTAATAATAATAAAAGAAAATACATTGAATTACCCTTCCTGCATAGTCTTCATCTTGGTCATCTGAAAGACAAAATATTTTTCACAGCAAAATGTGTTGGTAAAACGTTTCTATGAAAAGAACTGATTCATACCTAAATCAGCCATGACGCCTCCTTTAACAGGGGTGTTTTCGCTGTCCTTTTTTAAGTTCACTAGAGAAAAACAACACCATTTTTATGACTCTGCAGGCAATGTTAAAAAAAATCCATTGTTTATTAAATGTGCCGCACCAATTTTAGGTAATATGACCTCTTCCATGTTTGGAACTGGTGTCGGATCCTCCATGTCTTTGGTTAAATCCTCTTCCAGCTCTTCCTCTGGTTGCCCTCGCTTGCGTCTGTAAATCCATAGGGACATACACACAACATGCATAATTACATACTGTATATTACAGAAAAATAAAAATGTTTACTAAGTAAAATAAAACAACTCACCCTTTCTTTCCTTTCTTTCGACTTTCAGAGGATGGAGGGGATGGGGACCTCCTTCTCTTTTTGGACGGAGTTGACTGAGAGTCCTGCAACTTTATAATTGTCAATATATAAAACTGTATTATACGGACTCAATCTTGATAGTAATTTCCACTAGTACTCTACTTTACTTCATCACGAAGGGGAATTCGATGCCGATGGATAAGTGGGGCATTTCTTTCATCGACACAATAGTCCTCTTCGTTCATCCATTCATTGAAACTGTCAGTGTCCAGAACCCATGCAGCATGGACCTATGGAAATCCCCATGCAACTGATACGGTAGTTCATCTATGAATTATTTTATAAAATTGTATTATTACCTTCCTGGGTCCTTCTAGAGTAGGTGGCTCTTCAACTTCTCCTTCAACTTCATGTGACGACAACCAGCTATCGTAGCTGTTGACAGACAGGAATATCTCTAATACTGTATTGTGTTACATGAATATAAACCATTTTTGTACACTTTTGTATTCAGTGCCGGTGCTTCCTATATGCTCCTAACGTGCTGTGCGTCGGGCATCAAGTGCTCCGAGGGCACCACCTTGATGTGAGACTGAATCTGAGGTCTGCCGGTATCAAACATAGCAAAGGCGGTATGGTCCTGTACTCTGGAGCCAGTGCACACAGCGGTAAATGAGAGAAGACAGAGGCGAAGAGAGAGGGAAGGTGTCTGAGCTCGAGCACGGCTTGGCTGTAAAGGCAGAGCAGAGAAACTCAAGTACTGGGGGCATCAACTAATTATTGCATCTAAACTCCGTTAATTAGGCTATTTTCCACAATTATTTTTGGTGTAGATTCGAGATTGCGTTTAATAGGTTTTACTCTCCCTCGCGGAATTTTTGTTAATTGTTGATTTGGGGGGCACCCACATACATTTCTGTTTAGGGCACCAAAATGACTAGCAGCGGCCCTGTTGTTACTCCACAAAGTAATGATTGGTGGAGATTGTTAGGCTTAATCAAATTGTTTAATGTTATGCAAGGAAGGTATTCTAGTGATATTTTGTTCAAATGCATTTACCTGTCAGGGTGCATGCCCCAGTGTACCAAAACATGTTTGTCTTTCTGCATTACAGGGCGCATCCATTCATCTACAAAAGAAAAAGAAAATTTTGTATATTTTAGTTCAACTTGAAATGAAAAAGTACATAAACTGACCTTCTGGGGAAGTAAGTGAGGGATATATGTGGTGACTTGAGAGTGTTCGGTCTTCAGTGAGAGAGCCCTGTAAACAGAACAGAACTTAGAACAAGAAAATTAACAGTTATGCATTCACTTTCATCTAGTTCATTAAGTGTTTGTTTACCTGGTGTTTTATGATAATGTCATTCAGTCTGGTAGCCAGCTCCTGATCCAATGTAGGGTCCAGGTATACAACAGGAAATGACAGACAGTTGTTCTGAGAACACAAAATATGCAAAAAAAACGTTCATACATTTTGTTAAGAGAATTTTGTTGTTGTTGTTTTTTTTTACCTGGATTAGTGCACTTTCTATACAGCGAAACATCTCAACATTTCTTTCAGCTCTTGATGGATTTTGTAAGTCAAACCTCCGCCTGCAAATTTGGACAGGATATAAGTAACAATGTAAATCAGAAAGATGCTGCTAAACAAGAAACCATACCATCCTTGCTCAGCTTTAAATTTATATGCTGTTCCAAGAATGTGGCAGAGTCCTCCTCCTGGACGGAGCTCCATAAAGCACTGGGCCTACATGAAAGGCACATTATAGTCATTTCATGCTTTTAAATTGACGTAAAACAGTGCAGCTTTAATCAAGACTCTACAAA
Source organism: Lesueurigobius sanzi (assembly GCA_900303255.1). Taxonomy (NCBI): domain Eukaryota; kingdom Metazoa; phylum Chordata; class Actinopteri; order Gobiiformes; family Gobiidae; genus Lesueurigobius; species Lesueurigobius sanzi. Next base: position 29,331 of record OMNZ01017779.1, on the reverse strand, counting down.
CATGTGATCCAACATTGACAGCAGTGGTGTAGACAGAGTAACCATAGTCCCTACATTTAAGCAATTATTGAATTATATTCAATCCAGACTCACTGGAAGTTTGGTGAGGGCAGGATTTGTGGCTTGTTTGCCAAAGACATCCTCTTGAAACTGCAGCAGCTGAAGAGTTACCGTAGACAGACTCTGACATGAAGGAGCATCCACCAGTACATACTGTAAATAGGCACAACATGGAAACATAGTTTACATTTGCAGCAATGATAATGAACCAAATGCTGTGTTTCACATAATTAACTGGTGGGGTTTGCTAGTTCATTAGCCAGCAGACAGCTACCTTTTTGTAATGCTTCCCAATCCATTGCCGCACCACCTCCAGCTGCGCCACAGTCTCCGGACTCTCCCAGAACCGTGTGGACGGACTACCTTCTTTTTTCTTGTGCGAATGCATTGTGGAACAAAGCTAGTTAACCCCAGAAAATATGGGGATTGTCCCGCTCGACAAAGTGATCAATGTGAAAAATAATATTCACTCTGCAGAACAAAACTGACTAGCCCCCGAGGCTAGCTGTTGTTTTCTCGTATTGTATCGCGAGATAGTGTGTGAACTAGGTATAGTGTCATAGCAAATGTGATACAGTAGGTGGCAGCACACGCTTGTTGGACTCTGCCAGTAAACCGAAAGTAAAAGAAGAAGGGGAAGAAAAAGGAAAGAAAGTCGAATACTTCTGATTTCAGTCAATATCACTTCTCGTATTTATGTGGACATTTAATGTCTACCAACACCCTAAGTTCTAATGGGTGTACGGGGTCTGACCACCTTTGTTGAGGGGAACAAGAACTTTCAACAAAATGTGAAGTTCAGGGACGGTCGGTTGTTGATAGATGGATGTAGTTTGTATTTCGGTCTTTATTTTAGCTTCGGTTTGGACCAACAGCACGGAGGAGATTATGACACATTTTATTGTCATTTTACGGAGTTTCTTTCTGCATTGTCTGCCTGTAATATAAAGCCATTTATTGTACTAGATGGAGGTAAGCCCCTATTACTAAGTTATAAACTGTTTTAAGCATGTTTCATAGCATGTTTTCCTTGTGTCTTTTCTCTTTGTTACAATTAGGGATGGACCCCAGTGAAAAGAAGTTTAACACCCTATTCAAGCGTCTGCAGTCCAAGATTAAGGAAGCAGACAGCCTCTCTCACAGCCGCCATGGCTGTGTCCTGCCACTCCTCACTAAAGAGGTCTTCATCCAAATTCTCATCCAGAGTGGGATCCCCTTGGTCCAATGCCCTTCTGAAGCTGATTGGGAAATTGCATGTTTGGCTCGGCAGTGGAACTGTCCTCTTCTCAGCAATGACAGTGACTTCTACATATTTGACCTCCCTGGTATGTCTTTCACCAAACGTGTATAAATATAATCATTGATGTCTTGTTTTAAATTATTTTATCCTTAGGTGGTTACTTTCCATTCAATCACTTTCAATGGACTAATCTCAGTGGCAAAGCAAACCAACGTTACATTCCAGCACGGCGATACACCACCAGTGCACTGTGCCGCTGGTTTGGAGGTCTGAATAAGGATCTGCTTCCCTTGTGTGCTGTGTTGACTGGCAATGATTATGGTATTCCTAAAGAAGTTGAACACCTTCTGCCTTTAATAGATATAAACATTGCAGAGAGAGCTGGTAAGAGAGGAAAAGGTAGGCCACCAGCAGCATCCCGCATCGAAGGGCTACTGGTCTGGCTTTCTTCTTTCTCAGGCCCAGCTGAAGCACTGGCTGAAATTAATAGGCTAGTTCAAGAGGATGCAAAAGATAGTGGCCAGGCCAGAAATAAAACGAAGAGTGTTGTGAGTTCAAAATTATGGGCATGTATGCAAGAATATCACATTCCCAGTAAAAGTTCTTTAGCACTCTGGTTGTCGGGAGAAATGCAATTGCCTGACGGTTGGACTCGTCTTAAATTACCAGAATGCCTTGTTAAAAGTGCAGCACAGGGCCTATTGGCTGCATCTGTTGTGGATGCTTTGGTGATGCAGAGGGTCATGCTCATGCCACAAGTTGAAAATGGAAAACTGGCCAGTAGCCATTGTTGTGCCAAATCTATACGGCAGTCCATGTATGGAATTTTATTACATGGAGGCCAGACCTGGTTGACACAAGGAAAAAGTGGAAGAGATAGGGACCAAATGTTTTCTGTGCAGCACAAAGGAGCTAATGACCAATGTGAGGGGTCAGCAGTATATGTGGAAGAATATGACCGCATGGACTTGAATTTGAAGAAAAACCAAGTGGAGGCACTTCAGCTCAAAAAACCCTTGTCTCTTGATGCAATTGGCCAGGTAAGCCACACAACAAACAAGGTTTTTTTTTATAGTACTGTAACACAGCCACCCTTACTTTCCAGGCCTCCCCAGCTGCTCGCACAGCTGTTCTTTTAGAGGTTTTAGGGGTGACAGAGTCTGTTTTACAGACTGTTCCCCTACATTGGAGGCTGGCTGTAGCAGTAACAGTTTTTTGGCAGCGTGAAGCCAAACCAACACCCACACAGCCTCAAATGCATGCTCTAATAATGGGATTTGTGTATGGAGAGCTGAACCTTCAACATCGAGGTCTGTAAAATTATTTTTCTGTAATTTCTTGTAGCACAAAATGTATGTGTTAAACAGTTTGACTTAATAGGTTTACTGCAAAATGGTACTCAAGTGCGCAATTTGTGTGCGGCAATGACCCGACAGCGTGTGAGACCAGGGGAGAGAAGAGGCTTGGCTCTCGCAGAGGCTCACAGTTACAGCCAATGGCAGGCGTGTTTATGGGCTGCACTGTGTCTCAATCAACTGCTGCTGCAGCCAATCCCTGACCCCTACTTACCATGGTACGCCAAAGTCTACAGAAATAACATTTTAACATTGTTTTATTATGCTATGAATGAAAATAACATGACCAGTTTAACCCCTTCGTCTCATAGGTTGTTTAGTGGAACTTTGGTCCATGGTCTTGTCAAATATCTCAAAGAAGGACAACCTCCTGAATCTTTCATGCATAAATCCTCCCTATCTGAGCACCTTTACTCCTCTCTGCTGGATGCTGTGAACAAGTGCATCTCTAAGGGTCACCCAGCATCATCAGCATCAGGCAGGGGACGGAGACGTGGCAGAAAAAGAGAGCGTGGTGCAGGAACTGGGAGAGGGAACAAAGCTACTGAAGAGATTAACAACCGGTTTGCACTGCTCATGAGCGAAGAGGATGATGACGAGTAATGTAGAAAATAGCTTGTTGCACTAAAAACATACCAAAAATGTAAACCCAGGAACCAACATTCACTGCTTGAGTTTACAACGCGTTTTTTTAATACATTAAAAGACAATTCCTTTATCTTAAGATTTGTGACATGCTTTATTCAATAAAGCAATATTTAACTAAATGCAGTAAAGTAGCTGATGACGATCTTTGGAGTAAGATCGAAACGTCCTACACTTCAACTACAGAGTACAGATGAAGACTGAAGAGTTTTTGCCTACGATAAATGCAGTAAAGTTTACGGCATTCAGTTGAATATTGTAACTTTTCAAAAAACAGTTTGGGTGGTCTCAAACTATTTTTCTTGTAGTCAATGCTTGCTAAAAAATGTAACTGATGTCTTTTAATGACCTACCACAATTTACATTTATTAAATTAATCGTCTGATTGATACATATTTAATTAGAACTGTAACTATGATATTGGATACAAAAATTACATACAAGCCTAAATTATTTGTACCTTTGCCTTAAAAAAAGATCATGCTCTATAAACACATTTGTGATAAAAAAATGCAATAATGTTTTTTAGTAATTGCTTAAATAAATACCCTTAATTCAATCAAATTAACAGGTTTACTTTTTAAATTAAATGTTTGTTTCTACTTTTCTATGAGGACGTTGATGGCATTGAAGATTCTGCAGTGGTGGGGTGTGTTTGAGAGTCAATCATGTCCATGTCCTCATCCTCATTCACTCCACACGTGTCCACAACACAGATCAAAGAGCTTGTGACAGGAAATGCTCGCACTTTGCTGCAAGTTACCCACCTGAAATAAGAGTAATTTTAGATTGTGCTGCCAAGAAAAATATATAGAAAATATAAGAAACCGACAACAAACCTGTCAGTATCCGTATGATACTCCAGTATGTGTCCAAGACGGCCAACCCCCTGAAAGCCTGCCAGCACATAGATGACCTCCCCCACAGCTGCGCACTTGACAGTAATTCCTCTCCATGGCATCGCTGACGCTGGACGCCATTCATTACTTGCAATGTCATAGTACTCTATTGAATCTAGTCCACCTCAAGTTGAAACACAGTAAATGGAAAATTACAAACTACTACCAAAAATCAATATGTGTTAGCATTTTTGCAGTTACCTATTGCCCCTTGCCCTCCAACAGCATAGATCATGTTGTTAACCACAACTAACCCATGGTTTTTTCTGGCCTCTCTCATTCCACACAGTTCTCTCCATCTAAAAAGACACAAGTGTAATTTTCTTAACAGGAGAACTTATGTATTAGGTACATGTATACAATGGGACAAAGTCAGCAAATTACTTCCTTTATATTTTAGTGGTCGTGTATTTTAACTCACTGTTGTGTGTTTGGGTCAAAAACTTCGCAGTTATTTAGGACCCTGCCAGAAACATTGTTGCCCAAAGTTCCTCCACAGACGTAAATGAGGCCATTTGCCTCCACAGAGCCATGGCCACAGCGCGCCATTAACATACTGGGCTTCACCTGCCAAGATTCTGTCCTTGTGTCATAACACTCAAAGAGAGCAAGAGCGGAGCTCCCTGAAACAGAATAATTTTACAATGAGAATAATACTTCAAGTTCAAGTTACAGGTAACTGCTCCCCTTTTACAATCTCTTTATTGCTTACCCACTTCTGATCCCCCTGATGTGTAGATCTTTCCCTGGGCAGCACAGGCAGCAAGGCTGTCACGGGGTGTTGGGGGTCCGAGCTTTGAGTACCAGCTATCTTTCAAGACATTGTAACAGTCCATTCGCTTTATTGGAAAGAGCTGTGAGCCACCTAAAATATAGACCACATTGTCCCAAAAAACTGCTGCGGCATCTCGACGCTTCTCAAAGGGACAACGAATATCAGTCCAGCTCGACTCCTGCAAGATAAAAAAAAAAACTACTAAATGTAATTTCTTCGTCTGCCAATATTAACATGATGGCATTACTTATAATGCCATCATGGACCCTTTCATTGTTTGTAAACATTCCGGGCTTAGCTGGAGGCGAGAAGCTAAATCCCCAATGTCTAACCTTATTTTATAGTCTCAAATGTCATTCCTCTTGTTCTTGCTCCTTAACGCTCAAATTCCACAGTCTCCTCTGCGCACCGCCACACACCGCCGCGGGCCGCCTCCGAGCTTCCCGCAAGGCTCAATGCCCACTACATCCGTCCCACACCGCTCCGCCTGGGTGCGTCAAGTCTAGTAGCGCATGCGCGAGATGTATGAAGTCTGTTTAACTTCTCCGACGTGGCGCAGATGGACCAGAAAATAGAGGTCCTCCGTATTTTGGTCGCGCAGCAGAGCCGGTGCGGCGGAGCGGAGCGGTGGATGAGCCACAACAGGACGACATTTTCTAGTTGTAGTTTTACACTTATAATCACTAGTTTTAGTTTGATCTTATTTCTCTTGCTCACTTCCTGCCTCCAGCTGATGTCACTGATGTAAGCAGTGAAAGGGTCCATAAATAAGTTGAAATTATTTAAATATATATTTAGCTACACTTTACCTTTGGGTTGAAGTATCGGCAGGACTGTGGCTGGGACCCTCCAAATAGAGCAATGCGATAGTCATGTTTCTTACGTCGTGGACGACTGCTTTCTCCCAAATCTTCACGATCTTCTAGGGACAGCAGGTGATAACGCATTCCGCCTGATGAAAAAAAACACTATAATTGGCTTTTGAAGGCTGAAATGAATATCAATCATCATACATTTGAGCTGCAGTTCCCAACATTCTGCTACATGACGTACTCCTGAATGTTTAATTTACACTACGTTTACCAAACCCTCAGTCTCGAAAGATCTGCCAATTATCCAATCAACTAAAATTCTGTGTTCCAAACAAAGTTAAAATACTCTTTAATTTCACTGCAAAATAAAATCTATAGCTTTCCTTTAACAATTCAATTGAAATAGCATTTAATTTGACCCTATGTTATTTTAAATCTGAAATAACTCTTAAGGGTCCCCTCTCTTTGGGAAACACTGCACTAGATCATTTACTCACTGATGACCATCTTCAGACACTGTGGGTTGTCCTGGATGAGGGGTTCAGCCTGTACAGTCTTGGACAGGAATGTCTTGGAGACCAAAGGAAAACGAACACATCCCAACACTTCAACCATATACTGCTCCCTGTTACAGACGTCATACTTGAGCCAGCGCACAGCAGCGTCATATATCTGAGGGAGGAAATAGTTTTGTTTAATTTTGCCAATATATTTCAGCAATATGTAGATTTACCTGGGCCTCTGATCGGACTGTGAGTTTGTCCTGGTGGAGTAGGTAAGTAAGTCGTTTCACATCAAGCTGCAGAAATTCATCCAGTTTATAAACTTCAGTAAAGTGGAGCTGAAAGAAATCCTCTGCAGCTAATTGTAACTCTGAGCAGTCCATGCAGTCAGCTAATGAGGAAATACCTGTAAGACAATTCACCAGTAAATAGTGCAAATAATAATGAAAACAAAACAAAAAATATGCTCTATAATAATAAAAAAAACATCTCACCAAGGCAATTTGTAGCATCAATCTGTCCTTTAAGAAACTCCACACACATTTTCTTCACTGGCTCAATCTGGTACTGGTTAGCAGCATCCAACAACGACTGTACATTACTGCTGTTCACTGAGATTCTTTTATCACCCAAGAACATAGATGGGTCATTCCATGTGAATCAACAATTTTGAAAATAAAATACATTTATACAAATCCTGTGTGACCATCTCAGATTTGCTTTAGAATGTGCATGATTGTTGCTGATATACACAATTGTGTTCATCTTATATTTGGAGTTGTCATCATTCGTAGTTTGTGAAATGAATAGCTAAAAGTGGGCGTACCAGGCCTAAATGCCAAAAGATGGAGTGGTTATCTCATCAACCACCTTAGCAAAAACTGGAAATATCTCATGCCGGTCCAATTTACTAACTACATCGGTACTTGATTAGTTTCTGCAATATAAATTAACAGTGTTACCAACATCCTTTACTCTGCAAAGACTGCAGAGCGACACAAGAATAAAAAAGTTGATAACAAAAATCAGGTATGAATTAAGATTAAAACAGCTCAAACATCAGAGACCGAATGAGCCACTGGTGTTTTCATAACTTTCTTACTGTAATGTTTCTGATTACAACAACTTAGGTTCATTGCAGTTTTAGCTTCACCGACTGTTTGTTATTGACAGCCAGTCCATGTGAAAATAAATGCATTTAAACCACTATTTGAAATACTAAAAAATGTTGTGGTGTAGTATAGATACCTGCTCTAAAATGTACTGAAAAGTATTCATCATAAAGTTTACTTGCGACTTTTACTGTGGGTAATATCATCAAGAAATACCATGGTTTGAAGTCAATCTGAGTGGGTCAAGCAGGATGCATTTATTTATTTAACATGGGATGACCCAGAAGCAGTATATTATCACAAAAAAGCATAAAGTTCTTTGGTGAGCTCTTACCTCGCTGTGTAAATGAATTCCAGCAGGAGCTCAATGATGTCTGGCTCTGCACTCCTGAGCTCCACCTCATGAGACATGGACTCCATCATTCTAGCTGCAAATAAGAAGGGCCAGGGGTAAGAAAGTAGCAATGCAATTATGCAATACTGTAATGTAATGTGCATGTTTGCATAAACTTACTGGTAAACATAAGACTGAAGAAATGGCTAGCAGCAGCCAGAACAACTCTGTGAGCAGGGAAGTGTTTCCCTTGAACCAACAGTGTAACATCACACAGTGTCCCCTGGTGAAACCAGAAGAAAACATGTAATATACAATACAATGTAAATTACTTGAATAATGCGAACCCGACTCCTGCCTGTTTAAGTCAATTACCTGCTTCCTCAGGTTGTTCATGACAGACATGATCCCGGACAGCTGTTTATACTCTTCCTTTGAGGCACATTTTCTCACTTCACATTTTTTCTTTGAGCTTGACGCCTTCTCTGTAGAAGCCTTTCCAGTCATGATAAGAGGAGTGCTGAAGATTTAGCTGCAGAAAACAGCTCTTTGCTACGTGCTAAGAGATACAGCAAACTGATGCTCACAACAAAGACTATGCTGGGTTCTTCTTCTATGGTATCACTTCTTCTTCGTTGGAGTTTAACGGCGGTTGGCATGACAGTTTGTCTCTATCGCGCCCTCTACTGATATGAGTCAACGGACTGAACTGCGGAAAAGTCTCATGTTGGATAATTCCACCTTCATCCATGTTCATTTCGTTACAGTTGCTATTTTGTATGGACTTTGCGGTGTCATGTACACTATGAGTTCACAGTTGCAGTAGTTGTGCGCTAAATAGACAATTAAAGTAAGCCTGGTGCTGCAATGGGGAGATTCACCTGTGTGCACCTGTCTCGCAGAGGAATACTGTAGGCATCTTACTTAGCGTTAAAACAAACAACCATGAGGAATTTGAGAGTCGCGTGACGTTGACGTCATGCTGTAGGCTAATAGACAGTAGGCGACATTGTCAGAAATTAATGAAGTGAACACTGACGGTCCCAGAGCACTGAGAAATGATCAGATTCCCTTGCTGCTGTTGCTTCTCTTGCGAAAACTCTAACAACGAGGTATGTTCTACCTGTATTAATTAAGTTGACGTCATTACGGCGCCTACATGCTCGTTTGCGCAGTTTAAGAACATGCTTAAGACTGGTTTCATATTGACGATGGGAAGAAAAACTTGAGTTAATTGATCGCACAATAAAGTTCAACACAAACTGGTGACGGTGACGGTCAGTGTACGTTTTCTGTTTATCACATAATTGTTTTAATCTAGACGCAGCCTCTACTGGCGTCAAAACAATCAGAAGTGAATGGAGCTGCGTCAGCCAGACAGACTCTCCCAGCACACAGTGGTTAGTAGGCCTATTTCTGCTCATATCATGATTAATGTTAAGCAACTGTTTGTATGTGTTTTATTTTTCAAGATTGTTATATTAATAGATTTATACTATTACTACATGTATACACATTATATTATTATATTGTATTTATTTAAGATGGACATACTATACAAAGGAGTGGAAAGCTGATGATGAGGAGAGTGGGTATGGCTGACCTGGACCAGAGGTTTTCAGATGTTGCTGAGACTTTTAATGAGCAACAGCATCGTTTTGAGACTACAGTGCACCTCCTGCATAGCCTGCAAAAGAGATATTCCTGTTCACAATGTGGGACGCTGGCTTTATCTGAAGTTTTGAGGAAAATTAGACACGAGCATGGTCAGTTGTAGATCATATGATCTTCTTTGGTATTAATTTTTCATCTTAATTGTTATATTGTTCCCCTGACAGAGGACAACTACAGGATTTCCATGAGGCTCAACGGTTATGATTTCTCTCTATGTGTGGTTTATGTGAGGTCAGAAAGTGAAAACGAACCACTGCCCTATTCTCTGGAGAGGGCTATAGTTGGAGTTAAGGACATCTCAGACTCCGCAAAAGCCACCATATCGAAGGGTACAGCACTTCAGGAGTTGGTTGGCTGGCTACTTCGTAGCAAAGATCAAATGGCTGACCAAGTTAGAGGGTCTGCCGAGACCTTCCAAGAGCAAGGGAGGCTGACAGAGAACCTGAAGGAGAACATGAAAGAAGTGGTGAGGGCTAAGGAGTTGTCCATGGAGTACAGACAAAAAGCTGGAAAACTTTTCATTGAAGCTGCAGATATAGCAGGGCCTCATCTGTAACTTACACACTTAGATATGTGTATGTACAGTATATCAGTGGTTTCGCTAAGGAGTCATTATATACCTAGTATTATGTATTTAAGAAGACATAGATTACAGGATAAAGGGCTACAAATCTAAATATGTATTTGTGAGCAGAATCATGGAACCTGAATTTGGAAACTACATGTTAAAACGTGTGTGTGTAAAACTCTCAAAAGATGACAATGGCTTGATTTTCAATCCTTCAAAATGAAGGATAGCCTTCAAAATTTTCTGTCAGAATTAAAAATATTCTGTCATTGACAGATAATTATCAGTTAATGTAACCTCTGATGTATATGCTATATTACCTTGATCCCTTGGTACTTATGGATCTTGGATGTTTCATCCTGGATAGTGGCCCTCACACTCACTAGTCCTCGGCCTCCTTCTTTACAGCTCGAGTATAGTCTCAGGGTGCTGGATTTAGGATGGAACCCTCCATGCATACATACATACAGTTGTGGCCAAAAGGGTATGTATATACATGGGTATATATATATATATATATATATATATATATATATATATATATATATATATATATATATATATATATATATATATATATATATATATATATATATATATATTATATAACTATTTAGTTCCTACATCTTGATAAATGACCCTTATATGAGAGTCTCAGAAGACGAGTGAAATAATGTCCTCAGAGACATTCACCCCCTCTCCTCCCTCCCTCTCTGTCTCTCTCCCTCCCCCTCCCTCTCTCTTTCTCTCTCCCTCCCCCTCCCCCCCCCCCCCTCCCCCCCCCCCCCCCCCCCCCCCCTCCTCCCTCTCTCCCTCCCTCTCTCCCTCTCCCTCTCTCCCTCTCTCCCTCTCTCTCCCTCCCTCCCTCCCCCCCCCCCCCCCCCCTCTCTCTCTCCCGCCCTCTTTCTCT
>OMNZ01017778.1:77251-102181 GCA_900303255.1 Lesueurigobius sanzi | reverse complement strand
CTCAACTTGCGGAGAAAGTAGAGACGCTGATTACTTTTCTTGACCAGTGATGTGGTGTGCATGGTCCAGGAGAGCCTCTCTGTGATGTGGTGTGCATGGTCCAGGAGAGCTTCTCTGTGATGTGCACACCCAGGAACTTAGTGCTGGTCACCCTCTCAATTGCAGCACCGTTGATTGTTAGAGGAGCATGCTGGACCCGCGCTCTTCGAAAGTCTACAACAATCTCTTTTGTCTTCTCCACATTTAGAGAGAGATTGTTCTGTGTGCACCACATGGCCAGACTGCTCACCTCACTCCTGTAGTTTGACTCGTCTCTGTTGCTGATGAGACCCACCACTGTTGTGTCGTCTGCAAACTTGATGAAGAGGTTTGAGTCGTACTTTGGAGCACAGTCATGGGTCAGCAGAGTGAACAGGAGAGGGCTCAGCACACAGCCTTGGGGAGCCCCCGTGTTCAGTGTGATGGTTCTGGAGGACTTGCCGCCGACACGTACAGCCTGTGGTCTCCCCGTCAGAAAGTCCAGCAGCCAGTTGCACAGTGATGTGTTGATCCCCAGATGGAGCAGTTTGTGTATTAGCTGCTGTGGGATTATAGTGTTGAATGCTGAGCTAAAGTCTAAAAACAGCATTCTAACGTAGGAGTCCTTTGTTTCAAGGTGATTGAGGGCTGCATGAAGCGCAGTGGAGATGGCATCTTCAGTTGAGCGATTGGACCGGTAAGCAAACTGGTACGGGTCCAGGGTGGGAGGGAAAACAGACTTGATGTGGTCCATGAGTGAGTGCTACTGGGCGACAGTCGTTAAAGGTTAAAGCAGGAGGGAGGTGACTTCTTTGGCACCGGAATGATGGTTGTTGCTTTGAGGCATATTGTCTGATATAGCCGACTACCCCACACACAGGCAAGATCCTTCATTCTTTGGCGTTGGTTTTGGCACAAGCCGCTCTCAGCCACATGCCTAGAAAAGCAAACTGTAACTAAGCTTCGTTAAACCAGTAAATCTAACATGACATCAATTATTTCCACATCATTATTCCACAGGCCTTTTACTCAAACCAATGAATGCTGTCAGTGTCAATTAGCCCGGCTTTTGTACTTCCATGGCTGTAACAGAGGCTATCCCCAGGTGGTGCTGCTATAGTCACCAGCCCCCATATTGCTCTGTCCACTTCCCACTTTCTGAAGTTCAAAATGTGAGTAATGTGACATAATGCTCTCATAATTATACGCTAGTAGTGCACTTTTTGTGACAGGAAATGTAAGAGCAGAATAATACAATCTGGAACATAGTGTTTGAGAAGAGGAAATAACTGCTTGTGAGCTGCAAAGTTCAAAAAGAGTCTTCTAACTTGCACAGTTTTGGCTTTTAATGGAAGTGGTTCTCAAAGTCTTAGTTTGTATGCTGTACACGTTATTTTATATGCAGTATAAAGCCACCGTAGGCAAAGATTCTTCAGTCTTAATCTGTACTCTGTAGTTGGAGTGTAGGACGTATTGCTCTTTATCCATAAAGTTTAGTCAGCAAATGAATAGACTTGACAGCTCGTGGGTCTCGAAGAAACCAGTAGGAGGGGTTGACCTCTAAGTCCCACCTCTACCAGTAGAGGTCATGTCATACAATCCAACAATAAGATGAGTCAGGATGGGGCCAAAAAGATGCTATGTCTGAGATGCTTGGATCATAATCTCTCTATGAGGACCTTGGCATAGTATTGGCTTCTCAAGATGATGACGACCAGGGAGTGCTTATTACAAAATTGTAATAAACCTACAAAAATACACTTTGCACAGTGCTCAGTTTGCTAAAATATCATGAGACACGTTAATGTACAACCAGAAACAAGGCAGAGTGACCAGAATAGCCAGAAACAAGTTGTATGTAAAGATCATGTATGAAACTTAATTTTGTATCTTTTTTCAATATCATTGAAAGAAGTAACAGACAACAGTTGTCTAAATAAATGAAATAAATGGTTTGATGTTTGAAGTTTAGTTTATTTAAAAGGACAATGTGCAGTTACATTAAAAAGATGGCTGCACCAGATTTAGCACCATGCTACTTTCCATCCCTAGTCCCCAACAATACAATCATTATACATACATATCAAGATACAGTTCAAAAAAAGTGCATGTACAATACAATTAACATTTAGCAGCAAATCGAAAAATTTGCAAATTGTTAGTATAAGGTGCAATACAAAGTTATAGTACAATATTTAGCAGCGACATATAAAGTGCAAAACTTTCAAACAAATAACGGACAATGGCCACCAGATGCACCCACAAGGGTATCATCCGATAGCCATTATACCCAAACGGTACAGTAAATATAAACAGGATAATAATCTGGTTATCTGGCAGCCATCAGATGGTACCCACGAGGGTATCATCCGATGGCCAAATACCTGTCTGGTACAGTTAGTGCGCGCAGGACTGGTGTTGTAAGAGCCAGTCCTTTAGAGCCAGAGAAAAGCTGTGAAAATCTGCCATGTTCTTCAGATTGTCTGGAAGCCCGTTCCATTCCTTGATGGCTTTGTAGGAAAAGGCAGATTGGGAAAACGCAGACTTTCTTTTGGGAACATTGCAGTCTCCCCTGGAGACAGACCTTAACACTCTGCTTGTTACTTGAGAGCGTGGTTGTACAAACGTTTTTAAGGCATCGTGTAAGATTTTATGTACCAGGTGGATATCAGAGTACTTGATCAGATTATCGAAGCTCAATATTTTGTATTTGTCAAGTATGAGGCAGTGGTGGTAACGCCGAGGCTTTTTATCCAGGATTTTCAAGGCCTGGTTATGCACTGATCTAAGGGGATTTAGAACAGTTTGTTTGGCTTGAGACCACGAAGACACACAGTATAGAATATGCGATACAATCATTGCGTCAAAATACGATCTAGCTGCTTCCACTGATAGTGAGTCATGCAATGTGTATTACTCCTTTTGGCATAATTAATTACATATAAAGGCTTTCAGAATATCTGTAATAGATAAAGGAGGCAGTATGATAAACACAAATATAACTACTGGAACAGTGTATTTGTAAAATGTGATGGTCATTTTAGTCACCAAAATAGCTTGGTCGCTTGAGGGTTAAAGGCTTATAAAAGAGTTAACAATATATCCTCCTGTTCCTGGGTAGATGTTGAGCAGAGGATCCCAGATTTGATTAAAACAAATGTGGTGTTGGTGTTTAATTGTGTTGGGAAGGAAGGAAGTGTTGTCAATAATTCTGGCAACTGCTTCCACGAGTGCGACAAACCCATTAACCAGTAAGACCTCTTCCCACAGACACACCAAAATGAAGACCGCCACCAACATTTACATCTTCAACCTCGCCGTGGCAGATGCCCTGGTCACCACCACCATGCCGTTTCAGAGCACCGACTACCTGCTCAACTCCTGGCCCTTTGGAGAGGTGGCCTGCAAAGTCTTCATCTCCATCGACTACTACAACATGTTCACCAGCATCTTCACCCTGACCATGATGAGCGTGGACCGCTACATCGCCGTGTGCCACCCGGTCAAAGCGCTGGACTTCAGGACGCCGCTCAAGGCCAAGATCATCAACGTGCTCATCTGGGTCTTGTCGTCGGCAGCGGGGATCCCGGCCATGATCCTGGGCAGCACTCAGACGAATAACGGTAATTTAATGTACACTTTAGGGCACGGATAGGCAGGTTTGATTAGTGGTGGGGCAATTTCCTTACTCATCGAAAGACCAGGTGCTAAACCTCCCAATTGTGTTTCTTCGGTACACATGAACATTAACTTGGAATAATAATAAATAATAAACTATGAAAACTATAAACTGTAAGGGTATGCATAAAAATAGAATAAGATTTACAGATGAACATTAGAAGCAGATGTGAGTGTGGACATAACCACATAGTGCAAATAAAGCAGTGCAAATGTCTGGTTATGTAGTTTACATTACACTGATACAGAGGTACAAAATTAGGTGAGTTGCTGAGTCTGATACAGAGGTAGTAAATGTAAATCAACACTTCTTCAAATATGCTAGCCTTGTATGTACTTTAACAGGCATTTGACCTCATATGTCCCATAATATTTATAAAAAGATATCTTTGGGGCCAGAGGTTCTATGCTGGAGGGCCAGATTTTGCTCCCGGGCCTGACGTTGCCTACCCCTGCCTTGGAGCCGGATTTGGGGGGATGGGAGCAGGGGTCTTATTTGTATAGTGCTTTTCACTTTTCATGTGACACAAGTCATGCAAAGTAAGGGGTGGGATCATTCACTCTATGCTGGATGAAGGTAAGCTGCGTTTGTAAGAGGAAGGGGGAACGCACGTAAGAGGTGCAGATACTGAGGAAAATCAAAAAGCAGTATCGCACACTCAGTTATCCGATGTCCAAAATATTTATTTAGAATGATATCATTTCGGCAGAGCCTTCTTCAGAACATGATCTGAGGAAGGCTCTGCTGAAACGTTTCTGAATAAATATTTTGGACATCGGATAACCGAGTGTGCGATACTGCTTTTTTTATTTTTGAAGCTTCGTTTGTAGCCACAGATGCCCCTAAGGCGAACTGACAGAAGCCCGGCTGCACCAATCTACTGTATGTGTGAGTAAGTGTGTGCTAAAGCAGTGCAAAAACGGGTGCAGTTATGATTTTGGTCTCTCATCAGATCATCATTTATATCAGACTTTCACCACTATATGAACAGTTTCTAATGATGATCAGATGGTACAAACACACTATAGCAGTGTTTCCCAACCAGGGTGCCGTGGCACCTTAGGGTGCCGCAGGGAATCATTAGTGGTGCCTTGGAAATTTCACCTGATCATGTAGTGTAGCATGTAGTGGTCAGGTAGAACAATTAAACGCTCTACCACTACCACAAAAAAAGAAAGTGGCCCATAGTCATGCTGCCAATGAGACTCATTATTGGTTATTGATGCATGATTATTGTGATATAACCTGTGTCACTCCTCCATTCTTGCAAGAATTACAACGTTTCATTGAACTAAGCAGGCACAGATGTCACACTAAATAAATACATTTTATATGTTCATTATATTTCAATAAATTGTCACATTTTTGTTTAGCGGGGTGCCTTGTGATTTTTCTTTTGTAAAAAGGGTGTCTTGCCTCAAAAAGGTTGGGAAACACTGCACTATAGCATGTGCTAATTAAGTACTACTTAGTTAAGCAAGTGGCTTAGTAAATCAGACCCTTATTAACTTAGCACAAGTCAAGTTCATGTGCCAATGTGTATAAATATCAGCATTTTACAATAATTGAAAATGTGTTTTGTCTGTGAGATGTTATTTTCTGTACCGTGACATGTTCTGCTGCCAGCCTTCTCCAGAAGACACATTGCTGTGCGCTGATGTGTCACTTATCAGCTCTTTTCCTCTTTTATCCAACTCTTCAATTTGAAATTCATACGCCGGATTAAAGAGGCTACTGAAATGAGGAAATGGGGCACTGACACCATCAGTCGTGCGAAGGAGCTTTTCTCCCATCCCACACCTGGGACACCCTTCTCCAGAGACCATCATGCCTCCTGTCAACCCGAGGCCACTGAGCGGCTGCATAACAGACCTGTCAGGACAGTCAGGCTGGCCACGCCTCCGAAGGAAAACAGATATTTATTTATTCCACTGAAATTGGGATATTTACGTTAATGAGTGTGGAAAAACTATAGAAAATGAACAACATAATTTGTCATTTTTATTTTTTTTTACTTTAGAGTTACTGCTTTTTATTTCAAAATGACCTGTAATGTCTGTCCTTAAATGTCAGTGCCCCAACTAAAGACCAATGCGCTTGTACCTTCCTCAGAGGGATGTTTCCTAATGACCACAATTTTTGAGACACTTCCAGGCTCAAATTGGCCTCTTAAATTGGCCGCATTAGCCTCTATGTGAAAACCTGCAACGACGACCCTTGTACACTCAGATGAGCTTTGAGTGCGACTCCAACCAGTGATCAGATAATGGCTCGATTTGCCCCCACAGACGCTCCATCGCTTTCTTTTTGCCTCAGTTGATTTTCTTTTTGCCTCAGTTGATTATCGTTCACTTTCAATGAAGCACAAAGCACTTATGTGAAGCAGAAAGTTGGATGATTATGAGTCAATTATAGGAACTGCTTCGCTATGAAGTCAAATTCAATCAAAGACACAATGAACCATTTCTGGAGTAAATTGACTGAGAAATCTGCTGCGAAATGAATAAAAAGAAATCAAACCACATGCAGTTCAGAAAACACAAGACACAGGTTGGGTTTTTTTTTATTACATTATGACTATTATGTATTAAGTTATAGCTATGTCATTTTCTGTAGCTATAAACCTTTGAATTGTCTTGTGCTCTACAAAGAATTAGTACTTTGACGCTAAATAACTTTCATCAATTGTATGTGAATTTCCAGAGGTTAAGAACTATAGTTCAGTTTGTATAATAAGACACTGGTAACAAAAAAAAAGTCAAAAACTCACTCAAGCTGAATAAATAAATGAGCAGTCTGTCAAAAGCCAATGTGCAAACCCTGCAGACAATGGAGAAGACTCTGAGCGGTGGAAAGTGAACAAAGACAGAAGATTTTTATATTTTAAGTCATTATACTTGACAGACAGACCAATGAAAGTGTATTGAACTGGTGTCTCTGACCTCGCCACTCATTTCCAAAAAAGCATTTATATATGAGCTTGTTGGAAGGAGTCACATCATTCATTCATTCATTCTAGACTTTAATATCATTATCATTGTCATTATCAATATGATTATCACATCTAATGCGATCTGAATCCATTTTGGTGGCCAAAAGTTTACATGCCCTTTCAATCTTTTGGGCATTGTTCATAGAATATGAATGATAACATTAAAAACTTTTTTTTTTCCACTCATGGTTAGTGGTTGTGCGAAGCCATTTTTTTATTGCCAAAGAACTGAGTTTACTCTTTTGAAATCAAACAGAAACTCCTCAAATGTCCCTGATCTAACGTTTACATGACCTTCAACAACTGCCAGGAAAATTGTTCAGGAGCAAAGAAAAACTCACTTCAGCTGAAATACAGGACTGTATTGTATACAGGATAAAATGTGTTTGTTTCAAGATGCACAATATGTAAACTTTTGATCAGGGAGATTTTGCTAGTTTCTAGTTGACAAGCGTAAACAAACAGATTTTTAGAGAAAAATGGCTTCATAAAACCACTAACCATGAGAGAAATAAAGGTTTTTGTGTTTGTTTGTGTATCTTTATCATTCATATTCACATTGTGTCAGGGTATGTAAACTTTTGGCCACAACTGAATCATCTTAGCATCTAGAGAACATTTAAAACAAAGGCCTTGACAATCAGGAGAGCAACAATAATATATAAAAAAAAAAAACAATACAAAAATGACAAGAAATACTATTATGTTCATTTGTATCACATATGATCACATTAAAAACCATTGAAATAAATTACTAGTATTTTTTTCTTTCTTAGTTAGGCATCAAGTTGGGGTATAAAAAGAGCCATAATGCTACATAGAGTCCCATGCAGATACCATTTTGAGACCAGATCCTGGTCAAGAGAATATACCTGCAGGTATATTTATATAAAATAGTTATGCACCTTTTTTACAACTCATTTTTACAACTCATTGTATGTTTGTCCCTGTTTCAATAAACAATAAACAAACAATGTACAAAACCATTCGTCTTTACAAAAGAAGAGATGATTTACGCCAGATTTAACTGAGTATTTTCCATCTGCAGTCCCTGGGCAGGTTTCACACTGATTCAACATGAGTCCCACACAATAACAAAAACAACAAACTGTCTTTTATTTTAACAGGTACAACGGAGTGTGCCCTGCAGTTCCCGGACCCCTACCCGTACTGGGACACTCTGATGAAAATCTGTGTTTTCATCTTCGCCTTCGTGGCCCCCGTCATCATCATCACGGTCTGCTACACCCTGATGGTTTTGCGTCTCAAAAGTGTCCGCTTGCTCTCTGGCTCCCGCGAGAAGGACCGCAACCTCCGCCGCATCACGCGCCTCGTCCTGGTGGTGGTGGCCGTCTTCGTCGTTTGCTGGACTCCCATTCACATCTTCATCCTGGTGAAAGCCTTGGCCTCTAACGTGCCAGAAACCACGGCGGTCACAGCGGCCTACTTCTTCTGCGTGGCCCTGGGCTACACCAACAGCTCCCTCAACCCCATCCTGTACGCGTTCCTGGATGAGAATTTCAAGAGGTGCTTCAGGGACGTTTGCTGCCCGGGCATCCGGGGGCAAGGGGACCTGCATGGGGTGAGTCGGGTCCGGAGCACTCTCAGGGACCACTCGTGTCCAGCGGACAGCAGCCGGAGGGACAAGCAGCCCAGGCCCGTATGACTAGCCATGTCATCGTCGTATCAGGGCTGGGAGGACTCCAATGACATTGGCCTTACTCAGATCACTGCAATTTAGCATCAAGATATAATATTTTAGTTTAAAAAAAAAAAAAAATAGTATGCACAGTCATACCGTAGACAGAGCAACTCACCTTATTATGAATAGCTTAGTTAACAAGGCTATCAACAATCGGGCAACGTGAATAGCACAGAATAGTTGAATTGCCTTTGATTTGACTAGTTAAGTAAAATGATCTGCCAATGGAACATGTATTTGTGCACTTAAATGAAGGAAAAAACTTTAACATTACACACCTATATCTAAATTTACTCGAAGGTATAGACAAGATCGCTTGTTCCATTGGCGGATCATTTTACTTGCCTCCTAAAATCAAGGGCAAATCTACTACTAAAGAATTTTTTCTTTCTATAGATCAGGGGTACCCAAACTTTTCAGGATTACCATGCGAATAATCCGGGACCTCCCTTGTCAAGACTAATTAATAATAGATAAAATCAAGCAAAAAAACATTCAATTCTGGTTATATTAATTGACGTTTTGACATCAGGTTACAGATCTGTGGTGTTTTTAATGACGGTAATATTGAATACACTATCAATACTTTTATGTTATATATCTTGAATCTTGGGACCCCAAGTATAGAGACAGTGGTCAGTGAAACATCCAATTAGGTGCATTCACATGAGATTTAAACATGTCTCACACTAAAATGTAAGATATAGAGGTTAGAATTGTCTAAAACATTCATGTTACAAGTGCAACTCCCCCCAAATAAACTCCAAAGCACCAAAAATAAGTTGGATACTGGCGTAGAAAGAGGCTCGTGAAGCTAACGTCGTCAAAACAAAACACAAAAGAATGCGGGTGGCCCATAGTGACAAAGAATGAAGTCCGAGGCACTCAGGAAATGCTGCAAAAGTATTTATTTTTTTGGCCTTTCGAATCGTGGCAGAGTCTTCGTCAGGGCAGTGATTTTTTAGCACAGGTGCACACTGATTTTTAAAAGGTGCATCGTGTGACAGACAAAAAAATCACGTGGCAGGACAAATAGTTAAAAATAAATAAATAAATGATTCGATACCATCATGATGGATTACTATCTATTGATTTTCTACTTTTTCAGGATTTAAATTTTAAAATAAGTTATTTGGAAAAGCCTTGTGACCCACTGAAGATGGACCATTTGGGACCACTGCTATAGTCTGTGTTTTCGTTATCTGAACCTCTACACTTTCCCACTAAATTCACTCTTCATGTCAGTTGGATTGTGCCATTCTCTCTCTTGTATATAATGGACTCTTTCTTTCTAAACACAATTTGTATATAGCTGCATATGTAACTGCACCATTTTATTGGTTTGCCATAAGCGTCCCCCGCACATTGGCTCTATAAAGCCTTTCACACATACGCTCCCAGGGTCATTGATCTCAGCAGCCTTTATGTCATAATTAGGCGGCGCACACTGACTCACCTGCTGAAAATAACACCTATTATCACTTTTGTACATGGAGCTGTCAGCGACATGTTGTGACTTGTTCGGCACTGTCACATGACCAAACGGGCAGAGGGCTTCGGCAGCAGCCAGTGTTGTCAATAATATTTTTTTGGGTGTTTTTTTTACTGTAAATATTATTGTCTTTTACTTTGCTATAAGGCTTTAGGAGTGACGCTGAGAAATGAAGGCTATATGTTGATAAAACTATGATGCTTATGATCAAGAAGCCAACACCAACAACTCTAATTTTGCTGTGATTTATCAACATTCAGGAGTGGACTGCGGATCAGAGCAAAAAACATCTTCATAGAACAGTATGACCAATTCCACATTGAAAACTGGGACACAATGGGAATTTGCTGGGGAAGCCAAATAGTGACTTTTTCCTTGAATGGTAAAACTGTTTGTAAAAGTCAATGAAGTGGACCAATGAGCATTGAGAGTTTTTAAAGTGTTCAGTTCCTAGAAAACTTTATGTTTTGACTCACACACAGCCAAAAAACATTACTTTTCTAGTAAAAAACAAAAAACATGGCGCTTTGGGCATGGTACTGGTGAAAAACTGGGACACAGAGGTTGTGTAAAATCAATGACAAAGTTGTGAAATCCACAGAGACAATGGACAGAGAGCTCAAAACTGGGGCTGTCCCGGGGAAACTTGGACGTCTGGTCTGCTATAGAGACATGTCCCGTTCCCAGCTGCAATTTGTTTTCCCCCAGGATGGTAAATGGCTTTATCTATTCATTTGAGTGTTTTACGGCATCTCTAGCGTTGTTCTCAAATGTGGCCTCTACCATCGTGGGGGAAAAAAATGTCGCCTCCCAGCCAAGTTACGAGTCTGGTCTGGGGAGAGGGAAGGTGGTCTATTTTTCATCAATAAAAACATTCCTATAAATAATGTTTGTATTTTAGTGTAAATGTTACACCGTCTGGCTATAGTTCTCGGTTTCTAAAGTTTACCACAAGCATTGTAAATTGGTTTATATTGCCTTGTATTGCTAAGATTGTTAAAAAATCTGAAAAGGCCAACTGCTGCAATGTTATATTAGTAATGCAAGTGTAGGCCCCGTGTTTCATGTTAAATCCATGTTTACAGTTTATTTACAAAAACAGATAAGTGCCATTGTAATATTTTCTTTTTGTGGAGCAGTGTTTTTAATGAACAGATCTATTTTACTGCATCTGAAATATATGAAGTCAGTTCCTATTGATCAAACTTACTCAACTTTAGTTTTTCTGGTGTCACCTGTAAAGTAACATTTAAAACAAAGATAACTGCTTTTAGTGAACTCTTCAAATACAATATACAAAACCAAACACTGCATTGGTTGCTGTAAAGTAATCTAATTACTGACTTGTGATTACTCCTTTTAAAAGTTACTTAGTTACTTTACTGATTACTTGATTTTAAGAGTAACTAAGTTAAATTACAAGTTACTTTATTAGCTACATTCAGCAACTGCCGACAACACCTCCATTGCCTCAAAATACAAATGACAACCAGTTTTGCCAACACTCACTTTTGTCACAAGTGTATTTTAATAGTAACATCAACACATAATTATGTTAGGTCACTCTCAGACGCAAAGAGAAAGCAAATACTGTAAGTTCATTTGCAAAACAGATAAGTGCCATTGACAAAAATCAACATATGCTTGTAATTATCTCTTTGTGGAGCTGTGTTTTTAATGACCACATCTATTTTTGCACATCAAAAATATGAAATCACTTGTTCTTGATCAACCTGATTCATCTTTACTTCTACTGGTGTCAACTGTATGGGCATAAAAAAACCTAAAACATTTTTGCAAAAACTTCAAAAAATATATATCTTTTTACTGAGGAAAATGACAAAAATAGTACCTCACAGTGAGTTGGACAAGTCACTTTACTATAATTACTGGTGTTACATTACGCGTTAACGTGGTCATATTAGGCAGGGATCTCCAACCAGTAGCTTGGGAGCTACCAGTAGCTCACCAGCCTTTTTTGTTTTGTTTAGCACCATGCTAATTTCCTTACAAATTTGATCTACTCAAGCAACATACACCCCTTCAATTCATTTTACATTCTAAGCAGCTGCCCCTGAAGCCTCCAAGTCAGTGTTTATGCTGCTCTGAGTGGAGCTGAGCGTAGCATTAGCTGTGACCTCCGTCAGCCGCTGGTCCTGACTTCAGTCAAAATCAGCTGAGTGTGTATGCTAATTATATCGCATCCACAACGATATAAAAAATGGCGACGATATCCAAAACTCGTACCGGTATATCGATATACGATACGATATGACCCAGCCCTAAACCAGAACCTACTGTAATTTTCTTTTATTGTGTTGAATGATCATCTTGTCAGTCCTAGTTACGTGCTTCTTTGAAGTATAAGTAGCTCACTACCATTTTTGTGACACAAAAGTAGCTCACGAGGTTAAAAAGGGGAGACCCCTGTATTAGAGTAATAGTAACTAAGTAACTCGTTACTGGCATCACTGTTTGTGATAAATCCATGATTAATGCATTAATTATTTGATTTATCAAGAGTAAAAAAAAACAAAGAAGAAAACATAAAAAAACGTAATATTGTGAAAATAGTGCAAAAGTGAGTTTAGCTAGACGGACAAACTGTGAAAAAAAAAACAATAAAGCAGCATTCATTATCATTTAGATTTTCTTCTCTGTGATAATCTACTTTGTGAAATGACTAAATGATCAACAGAAAGTACTTTTCCCCAAACTATGGTCCAAACAGCTTCAAACCTTCAAACCGTGTCCCGCTTTTGGCTCCCAACACACTTGTTGACAATCACTGCAACAATGAGCGATATAACTTTGGACTTTATTGTAAATGTAAAAAGTAATGTACTATGACTCTGAATACATGTACTGTATATAACCATTGTACATAGTGACATTTGAATGTGCACACACATGGTTTTGTGACTCTTTTTGTTTTGCATTTATTATCATTTTATTATCTGACCTGATAAAGAGCAGATCTATTTAGTGCCGTTCATTTGTTATTGTTGTTGTTGTTGTTATTGTTGTTGTTGTTATTATTATCGTGGTATTGAGCATTTTAGCCCTATTTTGGTGCCTTGTTTGTGTGCCTTATAACTTTAATATCTAAACCTAATTACCTTCATCAGTCATCTGCATTTATTATTCTACCTTTAATACCTCTGTAATTAAGGCGAGAAGAGCCATCGGGGCCAGTTTACTTGACAATGCATTGCTTTTCTATATAATTACAATGTGTCTTGACTAAAACTAATTGCCATAAGGTCTGAGCTTGAAGTATTGTGTCTGTGTGCATCGTTTTGCATCACTCTTGGTTTGGGTTTTGGTGTTGATGTAGCTTATGTCATGGTTCAAACCTGCACATCAAAATAAAGTAATTTAATATGCATTGTCTTTTCTTTTTCATTTGTTAATTTCAGTATAGAAGCTGTACCTCTGTTAGCATATCTTACATGCAGGAGGCTAATGCAGGGCAGACATACAGTATGTGAAAGTCACAATGCACTGTTATTGCATCAGTCAGTCAGGGTAAATTAGGATTAATCAATAGGTTGCATTCATGTGACGTCACAACATTCTAAGAGAAACTGGACACAATGTCCTCAGGAAGTAAATTCCATCAAGTCGTTACTAAAAGTTACTAATTTCTCTCTAATTCCTGGGCCAATCCACAAAAGCTGTCACAAAATGCACATGAACGTGAACTATTTTCTAATTATTTCCCACATAAAGGTGTCCAAAACATGTGGATGATGTTGGCCAGTTGAAAGGACTTTGAACCATCCATTTATATATATTTTCACATTGTATATAAAGGTATATAAGTTGTTAACTAATCTTGCATCAAGAATTTGAGAGACTAGACAGTAATTCCATTTTGATTCAATGTGCAATTGCGCAGGGCAGGATTGGCAATACGGCTAACTGAACTGAGCTAAGTGCTAACCCCTGCACCAGACAGGATTATATTGGCTATTGCCCAGTAGTGGAAACAGTAAAAGAAAAAGTAGTTGATGACGATCTTTGGACTAAGATCGAAACGTCCTAAACTTCAACTACAGAGTACAGATGAAGACCATTTTTGCCCACGAAAGTAAAAGAAAAAGTTTAAAAGATTTTTTAGGTATTTTTTTATTTGACTGAAGTACATTTTTTAATGACTACTTTTTGCGATATCTTTACTTTCTACTGCACTACGTTTTTGAACTGAAAACACTTGATGAAATGTAGTGAATCTAAACTTGCAGTAACATCAGAAACATTTAACTCTATCAATCACTTAATAAATGTGTGAAATATGCATCTTTTAACTCATAAAGTACATTTCGAAGAGGATACTTTCATACTTTTACTTAATATTAGAAGAATTTTAATCTGATATTTTTACGTAGCCTCTTAAGCTGCGCATTCAGATACAGCTACCGACGTGTTTCACACAGCAAAACATCCCAAAGTTGCATTTTTGTGGCAAATTGTTCCAAACTGTGAACATTTGGCCAGATTCTGCCTGGATTTTCTTTTTCAAAAAAACATGTATAACATGTATACTGTATATACCTCTTCAGTCGTCTGTTCATTTGGACCACTGCAGCTAAATTAGTGACAGCTGATGTGGAATTATCCATTTCTATTTTTATTTGCTACACCACAGTTAGGGTTAGGGTTAGTGTGAAAGAACAACCTTTTGCAACCTCATTTTATTGTCAAACAACATAATTTATTATCATTTCACTTCCACAGTCATCGCAAGCTCCACCAATTTTCTGGACACCAAGATTATCCATTTACACCTTTTCAGGGAAAAAGGCCGCAGGGCTTAGTCAATTTTCTGCTCCTTTGTATCTCTACTTTTACTTGTGAAAATCAAATAGCCTTCTTCTTTCATCACTGCAATAGGTTGCGTTCACGCTAACTCTTCTCTGGGAGAGAAACAATTCTTGTTTTCCCTGATTAGTATGTAATAGAATTGGATTTGCAAACCTTATGGCTGAACGTCCTTTCTATGGACAACATCATGCACATGTTTTTGAATCTTGTCACCACATTTGGACACCTTTATGAGAAAATAATTAGACCTTAGTTCATATGTGCCATCAGAGAAGACGTCGAACTTTGTGGCAGTTTTTGTTTTATGTGGATTGACCCAGGAATTGTGGAGAAATTAGAAATAAACTAAGACTAGAAATCTGTATTTTGACAAATGAAGCTGAAGTACAAATTCAACCTGGAAGACTAATTACAGCATCACCTACATCAAGCCAATGAGAGTGTCTACAAGGGCCGCTCCTCTTCCTCAGCCTATCAGCGCAGAGCTCACCTTCATCGCGGCCAATCATCTCCCTCAGTCTGGCTTTTAAACCTCCAGCAATCACGGCTCGTCCGCTTTCCAGCTGTGCTGCAACCCACCTCCACCCCATCACCGCCTCTTTCACCAGGGCTCCACTCTACTACTTCCTCAGGCCTTCTATACCACCACCAGTGTCCAGGCTCCGGGGAAGTCATCCCTACTCAAATCTACCTATCACACTAACACCAATTCATACATCAACGACTTCTGCCGGGGTCTGATCGCCAAAAGAAATCATGTCAATAAATCTTCCTAATCGCTGTTTTTTCTCTATCCAGTCTATCCAGGTTGAATTACCACTGTTACCAGCAAAGGACTTTCAGCTGCCCTCAATTTTAAACTATTGGCCCTTTATAAAGTGGTGATGTCACATGAATTCAACCTATTCCTGGTAGTACTCAGGGTCATCTGTAATTTTCGAAAATTTTCATTTTGCATTAATGCCTTCAGGTTTGGTGTTTTTTCTGGTTTAAATATGGTTTACACCCATGTTTTTTTTTTTTTTTCCAGAAACATTTTTAGTTTGATATTCTTGCCCTGGTTGCCATTGGAAGGTCAAAGACTTAATGAGATGGCGTGAAAAGTTCAAGAACCACTGATCCTATAATTAGCAATGAAATTATTACCATATTGCTTTCCTCTTGTTGATTCCAAGGGCGTCCAGTCATTCAAACCCCAGCTGCATCGCGCTGTAACCGGTGTGTTCATTGTAGGTAAAGTGTCTTTTCCAAGGACACAACTGCAGCAAACACTCTGACAAGGCTTAAACAGATGCTGAGCTTTGTTCTAGTACAGAAGGCAAAGTAAAGAGGTTTAGTGAGTTACTGTCTAATCGATCGCATTGAAGAAACTGCCAGAAAACATGATGAAAACAGTGATTCTTTTCTGATGTCGATAATGTGTGCTCTGACGGGTGAATGCCGAGTGGCAGGAGCCAAAAGGTGAAGGGGTTTATTGACGACTTGGGCGTTTTGACCTTATACTTGTCAGAAGACCTAAATGTCGCCCCTTAGATGACAAAACGCTTTCATTTGTAACCGTGTTTAACCGTAAGACTTAGTGACATTTATTTAGATAAGACCCTTTTTATGACGCCTATCACGGTGCTTGGTTTGTGTCAGGGTGTGTTTAAGCAACAATTTTGGCGATTCTTATTTTCATATGAAAAAATAAAATGACGGAAAAGTTGCAATACATTTTTTTCCTCACATTATAATCTATAGCAAAGGTTTCACATTTATATCACTCAAATAAAGTTATTTCCATATTCACCTGCAGTGTCTCTCGCCTTGACATATGTTCTTTCTATTCGAATCAAACACTGTCTGTCATAGTGATGTACAAAGAACTGATGTTTGCTCTTCAGATTTCAATGATCTGAACATGGCCCATTCAACCTGCTTCCTTGCGGCACAGGCTTATCTCAGAGTCTCAATTCATGCTGGGTACAACTGACTGAAGAACAGATTCATCCATCACGCTGTCTCCCCTCCCTTTGTGGTCCCCTATTGTGTACAATTTTTTTTGTATTTTATATTGCTCCTTATTTAACTCTTGTGTTTTTGCACCAAGGGTTAGAGAGTATGTGATTTAGATTCACTGCATGTGCTATACATGTGGTACAATCAAGCTCTAACTGAACTGAAAAATCCATCCATCCATCTTCTTTTGCTTATCTGTTGCCGGGTCGCAGGGGCAGCAGTCCACGCTGCCCACTGCACCAGTCCCTTATGGCTCGCCCTGCAGACATGGGTCCATGACAGAACGACCCCACTACGCTCCCCCACCTCTGGTAGACGTCCTCATCATAAGAGGCTTTTGAACCACTCTTGGTCCGTCACCTGTTTGCCATGGGAGACCCTACCAGGAGCATAATGCCCAGGGCCCCTGGATATTTTACCCTTTTGGGTATTTAAAAAAATCTGGATTAAAATTATACCACCTCAGAGGTGGATTTTAGGTTGATCTTTGCACACAGTTGTAGTCACTGACATATTTTACTCTGAATACTCAGAATAAAACTGAGTAAATATCATCTGTTACTCTTGAAATGTAATCTTATTGTCAAATTCACTAAATTTGAACACATGGTTCAAATGTTTTTGCTTCAATCAGTTCTTCCACTCGATTTGAAGTTTGTAACCAAAGTTTCAACATTGTTTTGACAAAACATTTAGTTTAATCAATCTTACACACAAATTAAGATTTATAGCTGGCGACATTAAGATTGAAAACAGTAAATTACAGTATATGCACATAACAACAACATAAGTTTGTTGAGGAACTAATGGCATTTAATAGACAAGTACTTTTGTCTCAAAGGAGGCATCATGCTCCAGCATTTAATTAAATAACACAGGTCTTAATGACAAATTTTATTCAGGATGCATTCCACAACTTCAAATGAAACACATGCTCTAATAATCAGTATTCAATTGCTCTAATGCGACACTGATCTGATGACTCAGTATTAAATAATTGAGTAGAAATCCCCGTGTTGACTCTTTTTCCTCATCAGTCATTTTGAGTGTACAAAAACATCACAAGATCTAGCTTTGATGGATGAGTTCTGCTCTCATTTAAAGTTATTCATTTAATTTTTTATTTATGGTAAATGATGAAAGTCAGGACTTGGGGCAATTGTATTTTGTTTGATTGACATGTTCAGTGTCACTTCCTGTTTCCTGTCGATCCAGTTGGAGGGACGGATTTGGAAATCTCTATCCAAAGGATCAGGATTATTTTAATCCAATCCTGCAATGTTTTGAAATATCAATCAATAGCAATATATCAAGATATCAATCTCACATCCGTGGATTTGAATCAAAGGATTTGGAAATCTGGATCATTATTATCCAGATTCAAAGTTTTGAAATACTGGGCCCAGACAACATGCTCGTAGGTTCATTCAGGCGCTCAAACCCCTCCAACATGATAAGGTGGTGGTTCATGGAGGGTAGCTGAAAAATACTTTCATTATTTACATCTCAGTTTAACAATCCCAAGTTCCCCCTGCAAAATGCTTGTATTCCCCCACTTTGGTAGTATAGAAATAGTACAAACTGACTTATTAAGAGGGAAAACATCTTCAATTCATCTTCAACCCAGGGACTGTTCTACTACAGGCCCAGGAAATTCCTGGATAACTGAGAGCTAGACATAAACACAATGGTATTTCTTTGAGTTAGTGTTTCCATGGTGAGAAGGTCCAAGGCTATAGTGATAACCCTTGCAAGGAAGTTTTCATGGCCTTGTGCGAAAATGTAACATAACTGGAATATTCTGCACATGTGTAGGCATTAGGCAACATTAGGCAAGGCAAGGCAAAGCAAATTTATTTGTAGAGCACAATTCATACACAAGGCAATTCAAAGTCCTTCACAATTTCATAAAATTACAAGAAAGCAGATAAAATCAATCAATAAAACAAATATAATCATTAACTAATTACATTAAAAGTGAAGAGTGCAGATAAAATACTTTCAGTTGACATATGCAATGTTAAAAAAATTTAAAGTAATACAGCCCTACGAAATATCATTTCACCTACCGAATAATCAAATAAGCTTTTGTTTCATGTTGGTCAAATAAGATCTCAAAAAACATACATCTTTACTGTGACAGTTTAACATCAACAAATACGATAACATCAATATAATACATCAATACTCCTTGCATTATTAATAGAGTGTAGAAAACAGAGATGAAGCCTAATTATATGGAATAAAACATATCTGATGTAACATAATATTATTCCCAGCAGATGTTCACTGGGATCCTGTACAAATACAGAGTTATTAAAATAATGTTTAATTTCCGTTTTTGACACTGTTAAACCTCAAATGGTACGAATATATTGAATGAATTAATCAATATTTGATGCTATCTTTTAGAATAATCAGAATTAGTCTTAAGATGTAAATCTTCAAATTGTTTTATAGGTCAAGGTTTCTTTATTTACGGATAAGCCTAAGCTCTGTGTTCAAACACAGATGCAGACAAAAGCTAAGAGTAAAAATGATTGATTATTGCGCTGCTGGAGCCCAACAAAGCCTTTTGATGAAGAGAGAACGGGACAAAAGCCTTTCAAAGACTGCTGCAATACCTCCTCTGGCCACGCGAGGTCCACCGTGAGGCCACAATCTGATTGGTTACAGCTGTTCCGTATAGCCAATCGGGGGGCTTTGCGTCTGTACTGTCGCTTCCGGGTGTCCTCAATGAAGAAATCCGTCTCAAGCGTCTAATGTTTTTATAATTTCTACCGCGAGCTGAAGGGAGTTTGTCCATCTACAAAATGAACAGGATATTTGGACGAGGGAAGCCCAAAGCACCACCTGCAAATCTGTCGGATTGTATCGGAAATGTGAGCGCTGTCGGCTCGAATATCGTGTTTGTTATTGTGTTATCTAACGGGACCAGCGGTACAAAGCTAGCCATCACTATTGGTCCCAGGCAACAAACACACCCCGCTAAAGCTAATTAGCCTTTGATATAAATGCATGTATAATACCCATAGATATATAATACCCCACGTTTATCCAAAAGTTCACGTGTTTGTTGAACGCCCTATTATTTCTCTGTATTCAGTGGATCATTATTATTGAACTATGGGCAAACCTAATTTCTATAAAATACAGATTCAATCTAGTGTAATAAACGTGAGCATGTTGTTAGTGTAAAGATACATTTATGTCTGTGTCTTGCAGGTGGATGCCAGGGCAGAGTCTATTGACAAGAAGATTAGCAGGCTTGACAACGAATTGATCAAATACAAGGATCAGCTTAAAAAGATGAGGGAAGGGCCAGCAAAGGTAAACAAGACACACAATGAAACTCTTTCAGATACAAGATGAACTTAGTACTTCTTCATGCATACATTATACTTCTTTCCTTGCAGAACACGGTCAAACAAAAGGCAATGAGAGTCCTGAAGCAGAAACGAATGTGAGTGTAAACACTGCTGATATTTTACATGAATGGGTTGCTTTCAATAAACTCTTGGACGCTTAAATAGCTTTAGATCAAGATGTCATATTACTGTTCAGGACGTCTGTGGTTCAGTGGTTAGAGCATTTGTCCGCAGAAAGGTTTGTCCCCTAGCTTCAATTGTAAGAAACTGTAAAGCACAATACACATTCAAGCAATATATTAACCAATAAACTAAAATCCTTAATATTGCATTTTATGTGTGTGCTACTACTAACTTGTCATTGCAATAGTTAATTGTATCTATACATTTCATTTTTACTGTTCTGTGTGTCATGTTATCATCTTATCCCAGGTATGAAGGTCAAAGGGAGCAGCTGTCTCAGCAATCTTTCAACATGGAACAAGCAAACTACACAATTCAAACACTCAAAGACACAAAGACAACAGTAAGACCATCTTCACTTGGTGGACTGAATAATACACATATTTGCACTTTACATTCTCAATAGATTTATTTTTACTTTAGGTGGAGGCCATGAAGATTGGAGCCAAGGAGATGAAGAGAGCGTACAAAGACGTGAAAATAGATCAAATTGATGTAAGCTTCTTACCCTCTTTTTCCTTCATTTTTAGCGAATGCTCCATATACAGCACAACAATAACTGGGCTGGCAATCACAGTGGCTTTTGTTTGAGCCTATCCTCAGAACTATAGCCATTATTTGAGATACACATCGATAGAACCAGAATCAGAATAGAGTTTATTGCCATTGTCAGACTACGAATTTTCTTTGGTGTACTCGTGCAACATGAAACATAACATAGATAAAAATAAAGATAAATAATAAAGTATGGAAAAAATAAAGGATATAACTATAAGGCATGCATAAAAATAGAATAAGATAAAAAATAAAATAAAATAGTAACTTAACACAATACGAGACAGCAGCATAAATGGCCAATGGTGAATTACAGATTAGCAGCAAATGTGAGTGTGGACATACCACATAGTGCAAATAGAGCAGTGCAAATGGAACAGGTTATTCAGGTTACATTAGTCTGATACAGAGCTATTAAGTGTTCATGGTTCTGATACGAAGGTATTGGATGTTATTGAATGTTATTGAGTGTTCATGAGCCTAATAGCGGAGGGAAAGAAGCTGTTTTTATGGTGGGAGGTTCTGGTCCGGATGGACCGTAGCCTCCTCCCTGAGGGGAGAGGGTTAAACAGTTTGTGACCAGGGTGGGAAGGGTCAGCTGTGATCTGACCTGCACGCCCCCGGGTCCTGGAGACATACAGGTCCTGGGCGTCACAAAAATATAGCTGATTACAGTTAATGTGGGGTGGGATCAAATAAGTTTAACTTCTTCCTACTCCCTTTCGAGCATGTATTATTGGAATTTTTGTTGTATTTCTTTTACATTATATATCTCTTTTAATTTATATGGTTTCTTTACTGAGTAATAAATGTGTACATAACATGTTCAAAACAAAGAATCAATCAAAAACAAAAGCAATGACTTAGAAGGAAAATTGCGTTGTCACAGTAGCTCAAAAAGTAAGTCTTACAAAAACAACAAAATAAGAATGAAGAATGAATCAAATCAGAATAATCTGTAGGTACTCTGGCATATACATATATATAGGAATGTAAATGTAAAATACAATAAAAGATAAAATACTAAAAAATAGAATGATAGATCTTGAAATTTTCAATATACAGTACAAGATGATGCCGATAAATATGACAGGATATTCAGAGACAATAAGACCAACAGCTCTTGAGAAATAAATAAAAAGATATACTCCACTTAAAAAGGCTATAGCCAGCCTAAACATCTTCTTGCTTTGCATTGCCGTGAATATTATTTATTAACTTTAGAGATGGTGGTAATGTATCCAAATGGTTATTTTAGTAAAAATAGAATTGGAAGTATACATCATACAGCATACAGCAATAATGCTCATGGTTTTGTTTATATCTATCAATCAATATCCTGATAATATAAATGTCAATACAGATCTTAAGGAAACTAAGGAATAGACTTGAACATCTTTAGAGAGAAGATGCAACAAAACATTATTGAGATAATCACTTTAGTCAACATCACCTTCTCAAACATGTACGGTCTGTATATTTTCAGGATTTGCAGGACCAGTTGGAGGACATGATGGAAGACGCTAATGAGGTCCAGGAAGCTCTCAGTCGCAGCTACGGCACTCCGGAAATAGATGAGGACGATCTGGAAGCGGGTGAGTATCCTGTTCAAATACAAATATCTCAAGCCAGACATAAATAAAACATTATGCATCTTCTAATTATATAATTGACTAATGGCAGTGCTGAGTCTGTGTTTAAGCTAATCAGGCCATAATGCTTGTAATCAGACAGTAGCACTTCTCATAACTAGGGCAAGTCTCTCGCTCATTTGATCGTGGCATTCAAATTTGACATAACAAACAAAATAATTACTCCGTGGGATATGGCCTTTAGGAACCCTGACAGTGCTAAACATACGGCAATGTGCTGTAAATGCTTTCAGCGGGATCAGAAAGTTTTCAATTGTTTCTCTTTCATTATGCTGCAGTCATTGCAATGTAGATTCATTTTCTACTGGTAAAAATTCTAAATCTGAAAAAGGAAAAGAAATCTTGTCACAGTGAGAGTAAGTTATCAGACCCTATTTGACAACTGCTGACCCATTTCATTTATTTTAATCATAGTGCAATGTTCTGTTCGGTCTGTGGTAAATAACTTTCATTGCCCATAAAACAGAAAGGTATACCTATTTATAGATTGAGTTTAAGGGAAAAAAAACATAATTTCAGCTTCAGATTTCAACATAATAACATAGGAATAAATAGAAGGTTTTGAATTTGCTCTGAAACAGTCTGCACGTCTTTGTTCACAGAGCTGGATGCACTGGGGGATGAATTGTTGCTGGATGATGATAGTTCTTACCTGGACGATGCCACCGCTGCTCCCTCTATTCCTGAGGGAGTTCCCAGTGACAGCAAAACAAATAAGGTAAGAGTAAATGTGTGGAAAAAGGCTAAACTGACCACAAAGGCTTATTGTTGTAAGAAGTGTAAAAGTAGCACCATCCTTAGAAGGGCTGCAATGTGGTGAAACTTCAAGTATTTCAAGTTTATATTGTGCTTGTAAAAAATAAAAACATATAATTAATAACATGTACTTTGGTTAAGGATTGTGTTTTTTTATCCACTTTGTCGCCCCATACAGCAAACATGAGTTACTTAATTACTTACTTACATTAGATCTTACTTTTTTCTTTCAGGATGGTGTTTTGGTGGATGAATTTGGGTTGCCCCAGATTCCAGCCTCGTAAAGCACAAATCAAGAAAACTGCTGCACTTCAACTTCACTTTTACATGAAGAGTAACATTATTACATGCAAATCCAATAATCCATACTACTGACCTAAGAACACTACATATTTGGAGATGTCTTTAAAGCTGGTTTGTGTGTTATAACTTCTCCCATGCGGACATGAGGCCTTGCACCATACTCAAACAGGCACTGATCTTTGAAGTAAATGTATTTAATTTTGTTTATGTTATCAGTATTGTTTGGTCATTTTGGGGATTTATTGCGTATTATTGTTTATTTTAACACTGTCGTGTTTGTTGAAAACATACAAAATAAAGATTTTACTTATTATTTGTTTTATTGTTAATGGTGAAGGGATTAGCATTTATAATGAAAGAACATACACTTCAAACACAAGTGCAGTTACTATTTGTCAAAAGAAAAAGAAACAACTCAACTTCTTGACCAAATTTAACTGAACTGAACATAACTCAAATTATCACAGTACGCACCATGAGTTTTTGGTTTATGCGGTAACAAAAGAGCGTCCAAACAAAATTAAAGTTTCATTGGTTTAATCCATGTGAGTAGGTCTTGTTATTGATTTTAAATGTTGATATTAATATCAGCAAATATCGGATATCGGCCACAGCAATGAGAGGCCTATGGAAACAAAAAAATCTGGGCCCCCTGCACTTTTACAGATAAAATTTAACCCAATAAACATACCTTACAAGAGATGTACTTAACACATTGCATTGGTAGAATACCTAAAGGCGAGTATAAAAATAAGAAACTATGGGAATTGGTACTTTTACCTTTGAAATTGCAATAGGAAATAGTTTAGTCCAGGTTTAGACCTAGTTTACTCCTGGTTTAGACCAGGTTTATTCCTGGTTAAGATAAGATAGTTCGATTGATCTCACAATAGAGAAATTCGTCTCTGCATTTAACCCTTCCTTCGATGCCGCTGGGGCAATCCGTCAGGAGCAGTGGGCAGCCGTGTTAACAGTGCCCGGGGACCCATCTCCAGATCTTGAGCCAAGGCTTATGGTCAGAATCACCTTGCAGTAGGATTTAACCAAACATGCATGTTTTGGGTTATTCCTGGTTTAGACCTAGTTTAGACCTGGTTCAGTCCTGGTTTAGTTTAGACCTGGTTTAGACCTGGTTTTGTCATAGTTTAGTCCTGGTTTAGTCCTAGTTTAGTCCTGGTTTAGACCTGGTTTAGACCTGGTTTAGACCTGGTTTAGACCTGGTTTAGTCCTGGTTTAGACCTGGTTTAGTCCTGATTTAGACCTGGTTTAGTCCTGATTTAGACCTGGTTTAATCCTGTTTAGTCCTCAAACCGAAGGCACAAAACTAAAGAAATAACGAAAATTGAAATGAGTGAATGAAACAAAACAAATATTCCTTTTTTGCTTTTTAACAAGGAGATAT
>OMNZ01017778.1:49127-74874 GCA_900303255.1 Lesueurigobius sanzi | reverse complement strand
CGCTTCTGTCAGTCTACCCCTGGGCAGCTGTGGCTACAATAGTAGCTCACCGCCACCAAGTCTGGAGTGAAAGAATAATGCCATGTAAAGCGTCTTTGAGTGTCCAGAAAAGCACTATATAAAACCGATGCATTATTATTATTCTTAATAAGTGAAATAGATTTTTGTTCTTTTTTTCAAGTAAAATTAAACATTTCCTAATTTAGAGATATTTCC
Source organism: Lesueurigobius sanzi (assembly GCA_900303255.1). Lineage (NCBI taxonomy): Eukaryota > Metazoa > Chordata > Actinopteri > Gobiiformes > Gobiidae > Lesueurigobius > Lesueurigobius sanzi. The sequence continues at coordinate 74,658 of OMNZ01017778.1, read as the reverse complement.
TCTTATTTTAGATGTAATAAGATGTTTTTTCTTATTCTAAATGCAAAAAGACTCATTCCTTTGACGGAAAATGTATTTACCTGCTCAATTTTTACATGTGTTTTTGCATCTAGATGCTCCTTTCAATCTCAGCTCCATCTCGAGGGCCAAATGAAACCCTTTGGAGGGCCAAATTTGGCCCCCGGGCCCCACTTTGGGCACCACTGCTCAAGAGTGAACCACCTTAACCACTGTAACTGTGATCATATTGCATTATCATTTTTTCTTTTCTTTTTTTTTTGTTATTGAATGGTTTATTCGTTAAAATACAGTCATAACATCACACAGCAGTCTGTTTAGATATAGTCCAGTTATATCCAGCATCTGAGAGTCTGCTTTTTTTATACATACTTCTAGTAAGACCCTTAGTGTGCAAATATGCTTAAAAGCTGAGGGAAAAGAGAGGGGATCCAGCAGTAAGCGTGTACAAATGACTCCATGAGGTATACCACACAGTCAAGATTTTCATAAATAAATGATACATAAATTAAGCGTAAGATAAAAGTAGTGCTTATGCTTAAAAATTCTAATCATCTTTGTCTTTTGCACCGTGTTTTAAAATCCGGGTGAATGCTACGTAGTCGAAGTTGCCTTTCTTGTCGATGGGTGCTTCGCGGAAAAGCTCATCCATGTCTTCATCTGTGAATCGGTCTCCCATTGTAGTCAGCAACTCACGCAGATACTCCTCCTGGATTATACCTGCGGAGTAAGACATTCATACGTCATTATGTGGAGCCTTTCAATTTAGAGTCACTAAATCGCATACACATTTAAATTGGGCTGTGCAGTTTATCAAAATTCAAGTATGATTACAATTATTTAATTTATATTAGCAGAAATGACCTAATCGAGAATAAATATGCACTCGGATTCAATAGCAGTTTGTAAGTGTACATTATAGTTCAGTAGCAGGACAAATTTTTCTTTTTTTGCTTAATATTCTTAATGTACGTTTCCTGAATAAATCTATCCATCCATCTTCTTCCGCTTATCCGTTGCCGAGTCATTGCACCAGTCCTTTATGGCTCCTCCTGCAGGGGGTGGATACATGGGAAGACGGACCCACTATGCTCTTTCTGGGCGACGTAACCGGCCTTGATGGTCTCATCATAAGGAGCTTCTGAACCGCTCTTGGTCTGACCTGTCACCTAGGATCTGTTTGCCATTGGAGACCCCACCAGGAGCATAATGCCCCAGACAACATAGCTCCTACGTTCATTCGGGTGCTCAACCCCCTTACTCCTACTAACTAAAAGTTTAACAATAACAAATGCTTGGTCAAAAATGTGTACCAATTCACAAAATTTTCTCGGTTTTGGGGATAGTTGTTATACAGTATGAGCAATCAATGTCATGTCTTGTGTGGCTCACATAATGGTTTAAACTCACCAGTTCCTTCTTCGTCAAAGCAGGCAAAAGCATTTCGGATCACGTCCTCTGGATCTGTGCCATTCAGCTTCTCTCCAAACATGGTCAAGAACATTGTGAAGTTGATTGGTCCAGGCGCTTCATTCATCATTGTCTCCAAGTAATCCTCATTAGGATTTTTACCTAACACAACAGGGAAGTAGGTATTAAGAATTTCCTCTCACAGCTCACGCGTATGTGTTCGTTTTGTGGCCTACTTACCCAAAGACGCCAACATATCATGGAGGTCTTCTTTGTCAATAAAACCGTCTCTGTTTTGATCGATCATGTTGAAGGCCTCTTTGAACTCCTGGATTTGAGACTGGTCAAACATGGCAAACACATTGGAGGTTGCGCGCTGGGGACGCTTCTTGGTGTTCTTTCCCTTGGCCTTTTTGCTGGACATTTTGAAGGCTGGTAGTACCCGACCCTACTGTAAAAACATAAACAAACCAATTTATGGAGTGTATTAGATTTCAGATGGGCGACACTGGCTCAGATGGCAACGCGGCTCTTCAATAACCCAGAGGTTAGACGTTGAAAACCCGGATGTCGCAGGTGCAGATTGTTGCTGTGTCCTTGAGCAAGACACTTCACCAGCTGTGTGTGCGAAATGGTTGGTGGTGGTCGGAAGGGCGTATGGCGCAGATTTTGGCCGCCTCACTTCCGTCAGTCTACCCCAGGGCAGCTGTGGCTAAAATAGTCGCTTACCACCGTCGAGTATGGAATTAATAAATGACTCGTGGAGCGCTTTGAGAACTTGTAACACAGGTTTGCAAGGCTTTTTTTTTTTTGCCGCACCCTCAAGCTAACTCGCTAGCTCAAGTTGACCTACATTCCTGCTTCTTCTAGATTAACCTATCGTGATAGCGCAGATCTGTCACAAATAGAGTTGTTTATTCATGTAAGAAGGCATATACTACCGCTATGTGAACATAAAATCCACTCACCTCAGAAAACAAAGGACTATTTTTCACCAGTCCACCAAGACCGAGCACAGGCTGGTAATGAGGTATAATTTCCGGCTTTTCCAACTAGCCAATCAGAGATCAGCGTTCCACACATACGTTCCACACCCACAACCCACCACTTTTTTGGCAAGTGTTTTATTTTATTAATGTAATAGTTTTGTTTTATTCGGTTTAAAACGCGTAGCAATGTATGTATGGATTTTGAAATTGCCTATACGTTGTTGGTGTTGCGTATTAAAAGGGGCATGTAAGATACGACATTGGCCAGTAGGTGGCAGCATTTATCAACTAAGAAGCCAGGATTGACGCTGGATGACTCTAATGACAGCAATGGATCCACTGAATGACAGTTAGTATTGTTGAATGTTTTCTCGCTTATGTCCACAAGCGTTTTTTATTATTTGAATGAACAAGATTGAATGCAGTGATGGTAAATATTTTGATAGACACAGACTAAACTTATTCTTTCTTTTTATGGAGCTACAACTGCCTTTTGTAACAGTTACTTTTTCTCTCTTTCCAGTGCTCTGTGGAGGTCCTCACACAGGAGGACGAGGCTCCTCGGGCTCCTCGGGCCTACTCCTCTCAGTCAGGTCTAAATTTAAAGTGGGGCCAGCCTTAAAAGGTCCTGACGGAGTCTTGAGCATTCTGCCGAGTGGCAGCATTATTTTTGTTCTGTGGACTGTCGCCTGTCCACTGCCCCTCTCCCTGCCGCTTTGCCCAATCTGGACTTGCTTTAGCTACTTTTGGATTATCATTTACGTCTTTTAGAGGTGCATTTTATTTGTGGTAAGTAAACAATGTCCAACTTCACTTGACTGACATTTTTTCTACTAAATTGGTGTTTTTTTTAGTGTAACCTCTCAGCAATCTGCCCTGAGGCCTAGTTGATCTGGTTTGTTAATCTTTCTTGTTTTCTTATTAATACGCTGAACTTTGGGATAACTTATAACAATCTTCTTGGCACTAACTGAGTTCACTGGGTTTGCTACTGTGTCATTGTGCAAAAGTCATAAATGAAGAACAGCCGGTGTCCGATGCTATGATGAGTGAGAAGCAATGGTTTACCATTGGTAACTAATCTTTAATGTAGATGTTTTAAGTGTATTTCCTTTTTTCTGTCTTTCTTCCATTTTAATTGAGGCTAGTTAATAAGTGAAGCCAATATCTCATGAGATCTCATTTCATGACCTGGATAGCTGTTCCTTTTAGCTGTTAAACTTAGCAGAGTTACTAGGTCTTTGAATTAAATAATCCAATGTTTTAGCCACATAATATAGTAATCCCTGCTAGAGCTGAAATGATGAATCGTTTTCTTCACAGAATTGTCTAATTTGAGCCAGAAAATAAATAAAAGTTAGGGTTTTTTGACGAAAATCCTGTCTAAAGGTAGGGTCATTTTTTCCCACAGATCTTGTCATGTAAACTTGTCCAAATCTAATATGTACATGATGTGAAAATAATTAATGTTCAACATGTATTATTTTGGTTCTCAGGACACTAACCAATCAGTGTCTGTTTGAAATGTTGCTTCTTTAGGGACAATCTAATAATAATATTGTGTTATTTCTATCAGAAATGTGGTTCTCCTTTCAAATTCTGCTCTAAAGACATGAAATTTAGTTTTTTAATACAAGTAAAATACTTATCCGATTACTCCACTGATCGATGTAAACAATCAATAGATTAACTGATTACTAAAATAATGGATAGTTGCATCTCTAATCCCTGCCCCTGAGTCAGAATTGTAATGATAAAACCATATGCATCATAAATAAATAAATAAATGGAAGTAAGATTTAGTAATAGTCACTGGGCAAATACAGCATGCCTGAACAATATAAAATAAATACTATTTTTTTTCATATCCTACTGTACTTTACCTGCTGTAGCTGATGCTGCTTCTTCATTTAACACAGTAGAAATTACACCTAATCTTCATCTTAACAAGTTTTCACCTTTTCTTTTGAAGTATAACATCTCAAATCACCATCCTTAATATCTAATACATCCAAGCCCCAAGTAAACTAACTCCCCCGATGTCAAAACAACCTTTTACATTAATCAGATTGATTTTCAGAGCCGGTAAGGCAAAGTTTTAAAGATGGCGCAGAAGTCAGGGGAGGTTCGGGTCAAAAAGAGAAAACAGCAGCATCTTCAGCATCAGGAGCAGAAGCAGCACTTTGAGAGCAGCTTTCACCTAAGCTCCAAGTCCTCTGTTAGCAAGCAGTCGTTTACGTCTTACTCGGCCAGCCAGACAAGCTTCACCACCTGCCGCCAGTGGTAAGAAGTCAAAACTCAAAATGTGTGTTGTGATCTCTTGAGAAAGTCTGAAACGCTTTGATGTAACAACTTTGCAATGAATAGGATGAGACATAACTTTATTCATCATCATTTTTGTATGTTGCATTCCTATGTGTATTTTGCCATCTGTGGACCACGTTTGATAATAATAATAGATCACAAGAGCTGCAATTTGGGAGACAGTCTGATGCCTAACCTTCAAACTTGCACAATGTCTTACAGTCCATGCTCATTGTCTGTTGATTCGGTTTCATAATTGCCTCTACTGTTGCTCCAAACACAGGTGTAATGAGGAAAATCTGTAGTATTTTCTTTACCTGTGGTCATAATGTTATGTCAGATCAGTGATGCATCAAGTCGTTCTTAACTGTGTTCATTGTATTTTGAACTGAAGTACAAGAGTGATGCGCTTAGAAGGACTATGGGCCTAAGAACTATGTCAAATTGCTTTTATGACAAGTATTGTGGTCATCTACTCAAAGTTTTAATACAGAGCTGTCCAAAAGGTTTAGTGCACTGCAAAAAGTATTTAAAAAAAAGTACAATTTTCATGAAATAAGTATATTTGCCTTTGATATTAAATTAATCTGCCAATGGAAGAGGTATTTTGGAACTTAAAATAGTAACAATAAACATCTAATTTCAAGTCTAACCTACTGGTTTCTTCTTAATAAGAGACCCACGAGTGTGTCAAGTGTGTCGTTTGCTGAGAAAGCTTTTTGGATAAAGAGCGAAACGTCCGACACTTCAACTACAGAGTACAGATGAAGACTGAAGAATCATTGCCTGCCATCTATTTTCAAGTAAATCTAGATTTATTATCTATTTTTAAGTGCAAGAATACTTGTTCCATTGGCACATTTGACTTACTACCTCAAATCAATGGCAAATATACAGTATTTCAAGAAAATTTTATTTATGTTCTTTTGGATTCTGTGTAGGTTCTCAGTCGTACAGGAGCTGTCCATCGTAGGCCAAGATTCTTCAGTCTTCATCTGTACTCTGTTGTTGAAGTGTCGGACGTTTTGATCTTAGTCCGAATTAATTTATTCGCTGAGGACGGTCTTTGGACTAAGATCGAAACGTCCGACACTTCAACAACGAGTACAGATGAAGACTGAAGAATCTTGGCCTTATTTTCGGATTGTTTTTGCGGTGTGAGACATGACAAATCATAATTCTAAAGCGGGTTGTCTCGTGATCGGAAGGGGTTCAAATCCCAGCTCCTGTGGTTGCAGACTGTCCTTGTGCAGTCTACCTCAGGGCAGCATGACTACAGTGAAGTGCTTTGAGAAACTTGTGAGACAGGCTTGAAAAGTGCAATACAAGTTTCAAAAAATGAATACATAAAAACCGTAGTTGTGCATTACAGTATTCCTTAACTTCTCAGTCGCTCTCGGTCGTGGTAAACTTTACTGTAGTGGCAGCCGTCCTGATGAGAGAGTAACTGCGAACAACTCAAATGACACATACAAAACACAATCGTCGACAATGTGACTCACCGACATGTCTATTCTGAGAACCCAAGAGCAGTTTGCACTCATCAGGTTTTGTGGTGGGTGATCAATCAGTCCACCTCTCCCTTATTTCTTGGTCGTGATATTGTTGGTAATAATTATGCATGGAGGAGACAAGGTGGAACGATAAATACAGAAGGTTTAGGTGTTGGGATATTGTGACTAAACGCAATGATTAGCTTTAGTAGAGTCTTGTATGATTGTGAGGAAGGCAGAGCAATTCATTGAAATGTAATCAAATTATTACTAAATCCATCGCTGATTGCAGTTATCAGCCAATCCAGTGGAAGCAACATCACACGGTTTGAAGTTCAGAACTTACTGTAGATGAATAACTTGTAGGGAGACAGAGGTGGTGGGAGTGCTGCACTTGGTCAAGAAATGTTGATAAAACCATGTAAGAACTGTTTAAAAAGGCTAAAATACCATCCAACCAGGTGCTCTTCAAGGATAAAAGTTTCTCTTAGATACATTTTTTTGTGTTAAATGACACTAAGAAATGGTGTTATAAGATCTTTGAGTCTTGCACCATTACAAGATATGCATGACAAACTTTTAATACTTTACTTAATACTTCCAAGGCTTTTGCACATGGCGTTCAAAACTATCCAGGATTGGCAAGAACTGTTTTTTCTGCTCCTACACCTTTGTGCTTTCCTATCTGGTTCTTTGTCAACATGAAGTCTTTGTCCTTCAAGTGCCAGGGGTCGGGACACGTTGGAAACAGAGATAACTTTCTAAACCGGGGCAAGGGGAGGAACAGGATCTGCGTCGTTCTGCTGCCAGTGGTATTTGTGGAGTGCGGGGCTATTTCTGTAACATAGGCCCGAGGATTTGCCTTTAAGACCAGTGTAAAGCCACTGTATAGCAGTAATGAAGTTGTAATGTAATACTTGAGTTGTTGAAAACCGGTAATGGTATAGGAAAAATGTGATGAAAAATATAGCTAAATAGAGCACACGTTATTTAATTCAGCTTTGTTTTAAGCTTGTGTACTCTGTCAGTTCGAAGCAACAACAATAGGCTGTACAAAAATAATTCGATTTGATCTCTCACTGCGTCTCAATAGACAACTGGAGCAGGTGTTTCTGTCAGCAAACAAAGGAGTGACCCGGTTCATTCATGTTCGTGCAAGGACAGCACAGAGTCCAGGCCGCAATTTTTTTTAATGCAGGATGGCAGGGGAAGAGATGCCGATGGCGGTCTCTGATTGGCTTAAGAGGGTTGAATTCAATGAATATCAAGAAAATGCCCAATCATCACTATCCTTAAGGTTAGGGTTGGGTTAAGGGTGAGTTGTCCTCACTTCCCTAGCCAATCAGAGGCATCACTTCCCCTGTCATCCTGCATAAAATACATTTCTGTCCAGGCCAAGCGTTGTTGATTGAGGCGCTTCTCAAATTGCTTAAAATGTTTGCCGAATGTATATCCTGTTACATCCACGCACATCCACATATACTGTATACATGTTTGGAGAATATGTGTTTAAATTGCTCTGTCAGGTTGGACACATTGAGAAGGGTGATGTGAGCAGTGGTGGGCAGCAACAGTTTTGAGGATCTGTGCTTTACTTGAGTAGTATTTTTGTTGACAACTTATTACTTTGACTCCACTGCATTTGACAAACAAGTATAATACTTTCTACTCCACTACATTTCTATAAAAGTTCTTGATCTATATCTGCACAAGTTAAACCAGAGTGAACTGACGAGGAAAAGACTCAAATACATCTCCAGAGTGCCCTGGTGAAGACCTACGGGTCGGAATGCGTAGGCTAGTCCAGTTGTTAATAAAGGACTTTTATCAGATTTTTCTTGCAGTTTGACTACTACTACTCTGATACTCCACACTGTAAGCTTTATATTCAGTTATATTCAGATCATCGGCATTTACTATTGCTATTTCCTAGCCCTGTTCTGAAGAGCACCGGTCTCCCCGTCCTCGTGTTCACCAGACCCTGATGCACTCACCCTCATCTTTTATTCTCACATCTTCAGAAGTATTGTATATTCATGTTTCATGTTTTAGAAGCTGCAAAGTTTTGATTCTCAACACGCATTTAAAATAAAATGTACTTTTTACTTTGAATACTACTACTACTACTTTAAATAGTTCTTTATGAAGCAAATGCTTAAGTACTTTAACTTAAAGGCCCTATACCTGATTTTTACCTAGTAGTGGAATGAAAATTGTTTTGTCTTTTTTTAGTACATTGTAAACTCAAACATTTGTGGAAATAATACCGAGCATCTAAATATTAAGCCTTTGTATCAATTTCATTAATTTCCAGACTGGTTTTTTAGCATTTTTGTGACAGTGACCCTGAAAAGTGACCCCGCGAGTTGTGAAATGTGCTCATGAACTCATCTCTATGTGGAATTGGGATGTGAGAAATGTGTGAGGAATGAGTTTGGATACAACTATCATTTTAATTTACTCACTCCCTCTTTCAACGTTTGTATTAAAAAAATCAGGCATAGGGCCTTTAAGTACATCTTTCACTGGGCAACTTTCGCTTTCATTGGAGTAATATTTGACCAGGAGCATCTGTACTTTTACTCAAGTAATGAAATGAAGTACTTCGCCCACCACTGGATTTGAGAGAATGTTTTTTCAGTGTTTCGCTTTTGTAATACTTGCACTGACTTCTGTAGAAAGATCCAATCTGCGTATTCACATCTGTTCTCGTGATGATGAGTGGAATAAATGGTCTGTGATACATTTGTTGGTTTCTGAAGACTTGAAAGGAACTTGAAATTTAAAGCAGAGATTGTTGTGGCCAGACTTACATACACCTCTGTAGGGTGGTGTGATAAAGCACACATAAAATAAACGTACTCCAATAGTAGACACGGCTGCTGCTATGTAGTTTGAATGGAAAATGTGCCCCGTGGAAGTTGTCATGACTGAAAAAGGTTGAAAATGAAAAATACAGACAATTCCTTCAGGCTGTTTCTTCTTTATCCTGTGATCGACACCTCAAGCTAACTTCCTTTAACTTTTGACTTGAAGTAAAGGCCTTTTCGAGATTGAACCTGGTGACTCAGCTGTAGCCCTTTGACACTGCATACCCCTGATGTCTCTGTCTTCTCTGATCCTCTTTTATCACAGAGAAAAACTTATCTCAGCCATGTAAAGCTCAACATCCTCCAGGTCAAACGGAAGGAGCTGCAGCAGCGACTTTTCTATCGCTGGGCTTTTCAATGTTTCCTGATGCAGAATGATCCAGCTCATGTGGGGTTATATTCATCACTGATCTCTCCACACTGGGGCGATACGGGTCAGGGCTGCGTTGACAAAAATATGAGCAGTGGAGTTGTACCATAGTTACTGTGAATTCGTCATGTGTCTGTGTGGGTTTCATCTCTGATTTTTTTTCATCATCTTAAAACCTATAGAATACACTGTAACCTCTGACGTCACTATTCTAAATTTTTGAGTCATGATTATTGGAATTTAGAAAGAAAATACAGAGAATTTCTCAAAATCTTACAAAAAAGTACTGTCCAAACCAAAGAAATATGTATATTTTTATATTTATTCTGTTGTTTGAGTGTAAAACCTATTGAAGCCTGTGTTAAAATACAAAACGACAGCTGATTTCCATGCGCTTTGAGTTTCATTTTCGTTTTTACCATTGGTCAGCGCTGCCCATGGTTATGCAATTATCATGCAAAGATGGATAAGATTTTCTCTCAGCACATTGGATTATTATTTATTATTATTATTATTATTATTATTTAACTTGTCGCTGACTCAATGTGCTTTAGGTGGAACACTGTGTGATATTTCAACTGACTTCCCTCACCTTCACAGGACGGGAAAAAAATTAAATTGTTGAATGACTGAGCCTAAGTTTTTTTTTTACTTGTGCAGGGGCTCAAATGTACCAGAATGATGGAAATTGCATGTGTCTTGTCAAAACACATGCAACCACAACCCCCCTGATTATGGTGATCTTTGACCCCTGCAATGGTGACAGCATACTTACGCCCGTGATACTAAAATACCTTGAGGTGCAGATATCTAAATACTAGCCATTTAACGACATGCTTTACAGCGTATAATATAGCATGTTATACTACTGTTACAAGTTAGAGTTCCCCCACCTCCCAAATCCCACTTTAACCCCTGCCTACAACACCTGCCTCCCCCACTCGCTGAATGGTAGGATGAGATTGCAAAATTGGAAACTCACCTCAACTCTTTTCAAAAAGTCCATAAAAATTCTGGATCAAAAGCCTTGGTCATGTCATCACTGCAGTATCCTTGAAAAATATAAAATGCTCAATTTTCAAAATTTCATCACTTTCAAAAACAGCTGTCTTGTATATAAAATACTTCAAAACCAATAACCCTGAACCCGTGAGAGGTCTTAGCACCAGAGCTCAACGGAACACAGAGGTGTAGAGATCCCACACAGAAGAACACCGTTTGGACAAAGTTTGCCAAAAAATACAAGAGAATGTCCAACTTCCCTCTCCTTCCAGAAACAACTTAAATCAGTCCTGCACTCATGTTGATTAATATGTGATTTGTATTGTTTTATTTTATGCTTGTATGTATTTGCTGACCTGCCTCGGGACTACAATTGTATATTAAGATTGTTCATTAATGTGCGCTGTCCCGATCAAATAAATAAATAAAAACAACATGTGGCTTGGTAAATCAGACAAATGATAAGTGCCATGCTTTTGACAGTGCCATTTGATAGTCTTCTCAGTTGCCCTCTGACCTTCTCCTTGGTTGTAACTGCTGTTGTTGTGTCTGTCAGCCTGAAGAGCTGCTTGGAGACCGAGGGGGAGGAGGTGGTGAGACTCAGTGCGTTATCCAAAAGAGCCCAGAGCACCTATCTGGCAATGGACACAGACAAAGAGGTCATCGGCTACGTGGTGCCCCTATTCAGAGCCAAGTGAGTCACGAGGAACACCGCGCATGATCTGAGGCAATGTGTGTAAACATTAGACAGTGGGGGGCTACACAGAAGATGCATCTTGACTAAACCAGAACTGATGTCAATCTAGAGGAGGCATATCAAGGACTAAACCTGGACTGACCTGTGTGAACGGTTGGTGGTAGTTGAGGGTCCGTTGGCACAGATGTGTGGAGCCGCGCCTCTGTCAGTCTACTCTGTCAGAACAATACAACACAAATAAAATATGATTCCCTTTCCCTCCCCTTCCACTAAACCAGAGTAAGACAAGGTCTGATCTACTTCATATAGAACTAAACCACAACTAAACCTAGATTAAGACCAAGACAAAGTTAGGTTTAAGCAAAGAGTAAACAAAATATCTCTAAAGAGGGACTAAACCATGTTCTCCTTGTCAGAGGTTTCCTCTGGGTGCTCCGGTTTCCCCTACCACCAAAAACATGTACAATAGGTCAGGATGAATGAGCATGAATTTGGACGGAGGAGCCGATGGCGCAGAATGGCAGCCTCGCTTCCATCACCACTGAGTATGGTGTAAATCAGGGGTCTCCAACCTTTTTCACCCTGTGAGTTACTTTTGCGTAACAAAAATGGCAGAGAGCTACTTATGCTTCAAATAAACACATGTGAAAATGTCTATTAGATGGTCAGGATGATAATTCAACACATTAAAAGAAAATGACTGTAGTTTCTGCTTTATACTTTGCTATATTCACATACAGTATGTTTGGTGATCTTTTGTTCAGATTAAAAAATGCATCTAAAATTTGACTCATCGTGTGTAGAAATGTGAAAAGCCTTTGGCGAGCTACTGGTAGCTCCCGAGCTACTGGTTGGAGATCCCTGGTGTAAATGAATAATGTCTACAGTGCAGCGCTTTGAGAAACTTTGTAAACAGGCTTGAAAAGCGCAATACAAGTGTAAGCCATTATATTATTATCATATCTACCCCAACCAGATCTTAACTAAACCAGTACACTGCTAAAGCTAAAAGTAATCGAGAAATAATTTAAATATTCTTGGAATAAGAATATTTGCCCTTGATTTGAGTTGGTAAATGTATCAAATCTGCCAATCTGACGAGTTTAAATTAAGATAAGACTTTATCATATAGAGTCTAGTATGAGTGAATGTTTTTTGTGTATTTCATGTATTAAATATGGTTTATTTTTTCTGTCAATGCTGCAACGGCTGCTGGACTAAATGAGATGGTTCATCTCAAGGGGTTATTCCTCTTAATAAAGAAATGTGAAACTATCTCACAACAGAGAAATTCACTTGTTACAGCAGCTCTCAAGAAGAGTTAGGACATGTGTAAACAAAGAAGCACAAGACACATTTGCAAACTAATAATGAAATAAAATTAAGAAAAATCCTGTCATTGCACTTAAAATTAGATAATACAACCCAAATTACTTGACATAAGATGGCTTTGTTTATTTTAAGTGCAAATATACTTTTTCCACTGCTGATTTTTTTACTTTACAAGTCAAAATTATTCTAATTAATGTTCTTAAGTTCAGTCATTTGAACTTTTCAATCAAATTCAAATATATTTTGCAGTGTACTTAATCTGTTTAGAGTCTGGGATAAAATTAGTTGAAAATTAGTAGTAAAACAAGACAACACCAAAGTCTAAAAGGGGGCTAAACCAGGACCAAGCCAATATCAATCATATCAGGACTAAATTAGCTTTAGCTCTGAACAAATGACTAAACTTGATCTAAAGAAGTTCTAAACCAGAACTTAACACTTTCATTGTGTCATTATCTCGTCTATGTGATTATGCTTATGTCATGTCGTCATCCTTCGTTCCTCCAGTCATGAAGTGGTCCGCGGTCTGATGCAGGGCCAGGATGAGGGACCGGCCGAGGAGGGCATACAGTACGTGGCCATGAGGAACCTGTTCACGCGGGAGGCTCGGGAGGCCATGGAGGTCAAGGTGGAGAAGAAGAGCCACACCAAACATGTCCGAGAGTCCGCCGAACGGGTCGAGCTCTGCAAGACGGTAAATGATCGTTGATCTTTTTATAATGCTCATGTAGTCGGAGCAATGAGGTTGGAAAATTAAAATGTTATTGTTGTTGCCACCTGTCAAGTACAGTAATGTGTAGTGACAAAAATATAGCACCGCTTTAGCTTCCTGGGCCTTAGCTTGAGCTGGACGTGTGTTTGGAGAGGATAAAAAGGTTTAGTGAGGCGTTGATGAGGGTAAAGGTTCCACAAATCCACAATAATCCACAGGTTTACATCAGTACAGCATAGACTACAGCCTGAATAACATATCTAAATGTTTAAAAACACTAAACCCAAGTACAGTACTTATTTATCACACATTTTGGTTTATAGTTGTACTTTACCAACCTCATAAATTTTGGATGTGGCTAAACTTGATTTGGAAATAAATCAGGCCCATGGCTCCGATTGGTGGAACAGTGGCTTTATTCAGATGTTCGTACATTGCCATTCAGCCCAAAAATATCAAGACATGGCTTTTTGTCCATATTGTGCAGCCCTCGCTCACGCTCTTTGATCTTTTCCACAGCTGGAGGAGTGGTCCGAGTTCCGTAAAAAGATGAACCCCGACAGCCTGACGCACACCCCTGAGTTCATCGTGAAGCTCCGTGGGCAGACTGTGTGGGAGGGCCACAGCGTCAAACTGCACTGCACCGTGGCTGGATGGCCCAAACCAAAAATCGCCTGGTGAGTGGAAGACATGAGGCCCCTGAACCAAATCTGAGTCACACAGTATGATTATCATATTTGTTTAACTCCACTCATGCGTGGTTTGTACGGAGCAGAGCAGAAATGTCAAAATCTTGAAAAGCTTTAGATGAATTTTATGTACATTTCTTGAGAGATAATGACATTTCTTGAGAGATAATGACATTTCTTCTCTATACAGTTTTGGTTGAAATTCTACACTTTTATTTGCTCAAAAGTTACCTTAGTGTCCAATTCGCTTATGAATATCAACATTTCCCCTCGTTTCCCTGTTTGATGGAATATTTGCAAATCTTAAGGAATGAAATATGGACAGATATTTGCATTTTTTGCATTAAAATTTACAATTTGGGCATTAAAATGGCATTACATTTGATTTGCTGCCAGTGTTGGGCAAGATTGGCAAAATTGTAATATATTCTATATTACTAGTTACATATAACTGTTTCAAAAATGTAATTGAGCGACACTACTTTGAGTTACTTTTAGTAAAATATAAACTGAAAAAGGGAGAATAATGTCACCGAGCTAAAGTGTAATCAAAGATTTCCTTTTCCTCAGTCGTCTCTATTCTCTTGTGTTTTGTTTTGACGACGTTAGCTCCACAAGTCCCCGCAGATCTTCTTCTACGCCAGTATCCAACTTGTTTTTAGTGCTGCATCTTAATTGTTGCTTAAATTGTAATGACTAATATATTCTGTATTTTTATATAGTAGTATATAGAGAGATGCAGGATCTGATATCACCAAGTAATTAAGAGTCCAGGGCCAATGTCATGTTGTTTGCCAAGGACCAATGTTACAGCCAGCCAATCAGGGGTCAGTTGTGCTAGTATTGATAGTGCTAGATAAGGGGAGGGATGGTCTGCTTTGAAAAAACTTGAAATGTCATGACAAAAATGAAGTTTAGGAACAGGGAAATCTTTAAGGTTAGGTTTCGGTATATTTTCAGACAAACCAACTCATAGATCTATCCAAAATTACAGCAGGTACTTAAGGGTTATGAGTTTTCTCAAGTTTTCAAAGCTGACCCCTGATTGGCTGGCTGTAACATTGGTCCTGGGCAAACAACTTTGTCATTGGTCCTGGACTCTTAAATACTTGGTGATATCAGATCGTGCATAGTGATAGTGATATAGTATGTTCGTAAAGGTGCCCACACACTAGAGGATTTTAAATCTTTTGAGACTAAAGACCACACACACTTAAGGATAGACATGAGGACACACATTACACACACATGAGAAGTCCCACCACAGATCATGCCATGAGAGAAAGTTTTTATTGAGCCACGCCTCCTCAGACTAAAAATCTGGCTAAAGTTCCTCTAATGTGTGTCCAGCTTTACTGAAAAAAGTAATATACTTCTGTAACTAGTTCCTTTTGTCATGAGTTACCCCCAACACTGCTTGCTGCTGCTGCCTGTATAAACTCCAAACTGTTTTCCAGGTACAAAAATAACGTCCTGATTGATGCTAAGGCTCACCCCGAGAAGTACACGGCTGAGAGCAGCTACAACATGCACTCCCTGGAGATCAAGAAGTAGGTAATCTTATACTGTACTTACTCTGCACGCCTCCATCTGAAGTGCTCACAGCTTAGACTTGTTATTATCTGTGTCTAACCAAGTATGTGCATTTGTTAACATAAACAAACATTGTGTCTTCCAGCTGTGACTTCTCCGACACCGCTCAGTATTATGCCTCCGCTCTCAACGTGAAAGGAGAAGTCTCCTCCCTGGCAACTATTGTAGTCAAAAGTAGGTAACTGTATTGTACAAAAGGATTTGAGAAAGAGTTTGATGAAGTTGGTTTCGTCTTGTATGAAGCTGATGTAATGGTGACTGTTTTGCCTCAGGATTCCTGGAGGGTGATGAAGCAGGTCCTCTTGATCCGAAACCACGTAAGCACTGCCAGAATGTCATGTTTTATATTGACATTTATATTCTGATTTAGCATACTTACACTTATTAAAACTGTTCACTGCAAAAAATAAGTTACATTATCTTGAAATAAGACATTTTAATTAGAAAACTGACATGTTATTGCACCTAAATTAAGTACAAATATCTCATTGCACGTAATAATTTGAAAATAAGTCTCATTTTACTTAATAATAAGTAATAAGACAATGCTTGATAGCTGCCACCAGCTGACAAATATAATACGTGAATAGTGAAGGACTGCTTCTGGACACAGATTGCTGCTTATGCATGGAAATATATGAATATCTGTTATCTTTTTTAGATGGCTACTGCTCTGAACACGGCGTCACCTTTAACACCACCATCATCGATAAGTTTGAAGTGGCTTTTGGTCGCGAGGGCGAGACCTTGAGTCTGGGTGCCACTGTCATCGTCTACCCCACAGTCAAGAAATACCAGCCTGAAATCGTCTGGTACAGGAACTGTGAGTCATGGGTTCATTTTCCTCGATTGATTGTTTTCAGATACATTTGAAAGGCCACAGTTATGATTTTATACTTGGAGGAAGGAGCTAGTATTCCTGTATCAATTACTATGATGTAGTTTTAAGGAAATACTTGCAAAATCCACAAAAGTTCCATTAACCTGCTGTGCATGTTCGATCTCAGACAAAAAGTATAATAACAATGTTGAAAATCAATTATATTTTATTGTATATGTGACACTGGGATGTTTTTTTGTTTGTTTATGTAACAATATTAACAATTGCAGTGTAGTGAACTTTCGGAATAAGCATATACTGTAGTTACTACCCTATTGCTCTAGCTACAACATTTTGCTTCCTCCCATCTGATAGACATTACACACCTGTTTATCAGCAATAATCCTAACCCTTTTTGTTGTTAACTTGTCTAAATAAAAGCTAATATATGTTATTTTTGCAATCCCCCCTCAGCCGTCCCCCTGAAGCCCTCTAAATGGGTACACACTCACTGGTCTGGAGAAAGAGCCACACTGACTCTGGTCCATCTGAACAAAGAAGACGAGGGCATGTACACTCTGCGCGTCAACACCAAGTCTGGCTTTGACTCCTACTCGGCCTACGTGTTCGTCAGAGGTACACACTTGTGGTGTTGTGTATTTAGGATATTTCATGATGAAAATATTAAAGCGATACATAGAGGTGGGCAATATATCGTCTACAGCAGGGGTTTTCAACTGGTTCTGCCCCAGGGACCACCATTCAGAGTAAGCAGTAGTCTGCGGACCACTGAGTGTGCGTGTATGCAATATAAGCCTATTTTTTTGTATAAAGAAGGGCTATATACTTTATTTTACAATGCTTTGTGTTCTCAAATTTTTAAAATAACATAAGTAGAATTATTAAAACAGCTATACAGTATCAACTTGATAGCCATGAATATATGAATATATAGGAATATGCAGCGGCCCTAGTGTATTTTTAGTAGTTAAACTGGATAGCAAGTCATGGACCACCATCAGTACTGCCATGGACCACCAGGGGGCCGTGGACCACTGGTTGAAAACCCCTGGTCTACAAGATAATATTGCAATTGTTGTTTGGAAGATATACAAATTTACAATATCGAGAGTAACTTCAAAGTCAAGAAATGAACAAAAAGCTGCAAAAACTGCTTTTGAAAAATAAAAATGAAATGTACTTGATGATATGTCATCTTTAGTGTCCTGTAATAGGTAACACATGCTAGATATTTTGCCTGTCTCAGAGTTTGTCTCCCAGCTCAGTCAATTTGTCTCTCCCTGCAATTGCTCCCTGCCCTCCAACGCATTTCAGAGAGAACTGCCAAGTCTAATAAAGCTTGATATAATTGAAAAAGCTGACAACCTGGAGAATGACTTGCCTATTTTCTAGTCGTGGAAAGTGTATGAAAAATTATCAAATGTCCTGGAAAAAACTATTTTGGCACATGGAATTATGTAGGAAACAAAAAAAGGTGAAATAATTCAATATTATGCTTTATATTTTAAATTCCCTTAATTCTTGGCTTTTTCTCAATGAGCTATCTATGATTCTGACCTATTATTGTATAGATTTACCAGTATAAAGTACTTTTTTACATATGAATTCAAATAAAATAAAAAAACTTTTATACATCACCATATATAAAACGTACGGAGCCTGGCAGGGGACATGAAGAAAAAAAATAGAGCAAGGAGGATATCCTGAGTTTCAAAGTCGTAATCCCTAATTTGCAAAAAATAAAAATAAAAAAAGCAGTAAAGCGCTGAGGGAAACCCTACATAAATGAATGCCTTCAGTGAGATTCTACAATGTAAATATTTGAAATAAACAAACAACACATAAAAAAGTGCTTCCAAACTTTTGACTTGTACTGTACACTTACAGTAAGCTGCCCACACACTACAGGATTAAATCTTTTAAGATTTAAAATCTGTGCATAGACCACACTTAAGGACAGACATGAGGACACACATACACACACATGAGGAGTCCCACCACAGATCATGCCATGAGAGAACGTTTTTATTGAGCCACGCCTCCTCAGACTCAGAAAGACTCAAAATTTGGCTAAAAATCCTCTAGTGTGTGGCCAGCTTTAGTCGATTTCTGTTGCAAAGCACAGCACCAATCAGCTTCTGCTTCAGACTCCAGGGCCTTGAAACAACTCAGAGTTCATTGTGTCCAAGTGTTTCTTTCTCTTAGGTATTAGTTGTGTTGCGTGCACTATGTGGGTGCTATATCTGTCTCCATGTCTGTAGTGCCATCACACAGCGAACATTACTTAACCAACTGTAAATGCATGTATTAAAGTCCAGCCTCACTATTCTCCCAAGTGTATAAAGTCATCTGATACAAATGGAGACACCCCCCAACCCCCCTGGCAAATACTGTACTTCAAAGTAGGTCAAAAGGAAATCAGATACGGTATGAGACAAGACACAAGTTTAGCTTTTGGCTGGGGGTCCTGACTTACTTTTCACTCTGTGGATAAGACAGCATTTATCTAGCTGTACCACATACTGTATAGACCTACTGTAAGTCTAAAAATGTGATGTAAATATGGATTAATCAAACCACTGCCCCTCACGGCTTCACATTCATGCCGACCTGTATGTTCTTGTGCGTTCAGATGCTGAGGTGGACGTGGAGGGGGCCCCAGTTGCCCCTCTGGATGTACGGTGTCTCGATGCCAATAAGGATTATGTGGTGGTCACCTGGAAGCAGCCGGCAGTGGAGGGCAGCAGTGCCATCCTCGGATATTTCATCGACAGGTCGCTACACTTATTTGGTTATTTTATAATCTTGTTTTGAGTGAAATTAATGTAAATACAGGTTCCTTTTTCATTTGAGTAATTATTCCTTCAGTGATAATAAATGATGGTGTGATGATACATGTTTGTTTCTGGGTTATACTGGGTTAAGGAGAGACACTGCAGGCGAAACTCTCAACAATATCTCCATTTTAGTAGCTCCTACAGACTCCAAACTTTCAAGTCCTGTACTTACGAATTACTAGTTTATTCAAAAAGTACGCAAGATATTCAGAATCCCCTCTGAACAAATCTTTGTAACACATATTATGTCAACAAAAGTCCTGTGTGTTCCATCTTCGCACCATCATCAAAATCAGTTCCTTTCTATCCCGCTCCGATCTGGAAAAAGTCATCCACTTTCTCATCTTCTCCCGTCTTGATTATTGCAACTCCCTCCTCTCCGGTCTTGACAATAAATCTCTCTCACGCCTCCAACTTGTTCAAAATGCAGCAGCTAGGCTCCTCACTGGTTTTAACAGAAGAGAACACATCACCCCGGGTTTCACTGGCTGCCAGTGCGTTTTAGATTTGATTTTAAGATTTTGCTGATCACTTTTAAAGCTTGTTTAGGCCTAGCTCCTATAGCTACATCACAGAACTTTAAACTCCCTACGAGCCCCCCCACACAGCCTTAGATCCTCCCTGTTTGCTGTTCTGAAGTCGGAGGCTCCGGACGAAGGGCGATAGAGCCTTTTCAGTCGGGGCGCCTCGACTTTGGAATGACCTGCCTGAGGGGATAAGGCTTGCTCCATCAGTATCATCTTTTAAATCTCTTCTTAAAACTCACTTTTATAGATTGGCTTTTTTATAATTTAATAGTTACTATTCTCTTAATCTGTTTTATTTATTCTTGTCGTGTGTTGCTGGGATACCTTGTTTATTTTAACTGTTGTTGTTGCTTGCTGCTGTTCAGCACTTTGTAAACCTGTTTTTTAAAAGTGCTTTATAAATAAAGATTATTATTATTATTATTATTATTATTATTATATATTATTATATATAAAATGAAACCATAAATTTAAACCTGGCACTACCCATTTTTTAGATTTTATTCCTAGAAATACAGACAACATATTTTTCGATGAAAACATAAAATGACGGACAACTTGCTTTCCTTTTACCTTGACGCACAAATACGCACTGGCCTTCAACAATGCTGTCTTTGTTCTTACCCAGCATAATATCACTTCTACTTCCTGGATCCAGACACAAAATGTAATAGTTGTTCTGATGAAAATACAAGAAAATATTAATTTGAGAATCAAGAACAAGAAAAAAGAATGCTTGTTAAAATAGTTGATCTTACAGACAATTACTTCTCTTTAAAGATAAGCCATACTTGAAAGTCCACATTACTCCTGTCTCATCCCTCTCTGTGTATCTGTCTGCAGGTGTGAGGCCGGCACTCATCATTGGGCTCAGTGCAACGACGTCCCGGTGAAGTACGCCCGTTACCCCGTGACTGGGCTGGTGGAGGGCAAGTCCTACCAGTTCAGAGTCCGGGCGCTGAACAAGGCCGGAGTCAGCCGCGCCTCCAGAGTGTCCGAGACCGTCGTCGCTATGGACCCCTCCGACAGGGCGCGCCTCAGAGGTCAGAAAGCTGAAGTCAAGCCTCCTGTATTACTTTATGTAGAAAAACAAAATGATCTTTAAGATTCATTTATCTTTTGACAAATTAGATCTGAGAGGGCTAAGACTAGTGCTGGATAATTTTGTTGACAATTCAATTGATAATTCTGAATAGATTAGAATTTTAGCACATTTTCTGAATGTTCTGAATTTACACGAGACAGACTGAAAGAGTCTGATGCATTTCGGAATATGTGTATAGAAGTCTAAACTACAGGAACATAGAGAATGGCAAGGTATTTCTTTGTTTGCAGCCGGCTTTCTATTACTAAATAAATTGCCCTTTGACTTTGTGATTTGCTAGTTAGATCCAATTTAAATTGTGATTTTAGACTGAGATTTTGAGGCTCTGATAAGAATTATAAGAATTATTCAATGATTTGACATCATATACAGTATGTACTGTATTTGTAGTAGTATATATTGTAATGGGCAACAATTTTGATAAACTAAGGGTTCAGCTTTGTTCAAATGCATTAAGAGAGACTGTAGGCAGTCCAAAAGTCTCTTTTCATTGTTGACTATTTTTTTGTTAGAGACACTGGGTGAATTTGATATTAATGTGCAAATTTCATTAGCACAGCAATATAAAACTGGAAAGACTCATTTGGGAAAAGGACAGACTTTTGGGGGAATATTTGCTGTTGATTGTCTGAAGCTCACCCCTTTTAGCCAATCACAGAAGACGTAGCTAAACGACAAGGCACTAAAGCAATTAAATCATTTCTTTTAAAAAATGTTATCCATGTTTGCAAGTCTGTAGCATTTCCTTTGCCGACGTGTTGTTATTTAGTTTTGATAAAAGTGCTTGTTGTAGTCCACTATGTAAACCCCGCCTATTTACCCCAATACCGCCACGGGATTGGTTCGAAACAAATGAGTTTGTGAAATCGCAAATCTCACGGGAATTCATCTCACAGCACAAACTTAGACATTTTACTGATGTGGCTTACACAAATAATTGATACTTTTTGCGGCCATATGGCAGACTGAGAGGCGAGAATCCATCTGTAAACAATGTACCCTTTAAAAGTCAATAGATAATCCTCGATATGGCCCACAGTGGCACGTTCTGATTTAGCTTTTCTACTTCACAGCTGGCCCACTGGCTCCTTGGACCGGAATGATCAAATTTACAGAAGAGGACTCCACTGGTACGACGTGTTTTATGTTGTTTTATGACATTTTATACTTGGCCTTTTCTGTATATGGAATAATGGAATAAAAACACTGCTTTCCTCGCTGCCCTTTAGCTGGTGTGGTCCCCGGTGAACCCTCTGATGTTGTTGTCACTGAGGCGACCAAAAGCTACGTGGTGTTGGCCTGGAAGCCTCCGGCACAGAGGGGTCACGAAGGGGTCATGTACTACATTGAGAAGGTACATTCGTGTACAGGAGCTTGTCTAAGATGCTTTATCTTGTTTCTTTACTTAGGTTTTGATGATTTAGTATTTATAGCAACAATGTAGCAGAACATTTAATTATTTTCATTATTTAGTTCCACTTTAACTTTGTTTTGAACAAGATTTAGTATTTTAAATTCTTGGTTTGACACACTTTGATGAAAAAACTGCTAAATTACTTTAATGGAACATGCTGTGTAGAAATGGTTTAGTTCCCAAACATAACAAGCATATAGAAAAGTAATGCGTTTGGAATTAATTATGCATTTATTTTTAAATATACTACTTTGAAATCAGTTTTTATCCCACTGTAATTGTTCTTTTTAATAATTTTAATTAAGTTTATGACACATGACATATTCTTGTCAATAGCGTTCATTTATATTGTTCGGGAGCCGCAGGGAATATTGGATTAATAGGAGTTCCTTGACCTGCTGGACTTTGGGAAGAGCTGGCTTAGTGTATATTGCATTAATATTCATATCGCAAAATATAACATAATATCTGTGTAGGTTCTGAGTCGTACAGGAGTTGACCATCGTAGGCAAAAATTCTTCAGTCTTCATCTGTACTCTGTAGTTGAAGTGCAGGACGTTTCGATCTTAGTCCAAAGAGGTTTCCACCCCTGTTTTCCATTGAAACAAACCCATATTTGTGTATAATAAATGTTCCATCTTTGTATCTAATAAAATCTCATCCATCTGCTGTGTGTCTTAGTGTATTTCGGGCACAGACACTTGGCAGAGGGTGAACACCGGGATGCCGGTGAAGTCTCCTCGCTTCGCTCTGTTCGACCTGGCTGAAGATAAGTCCTACAGCTTCAGAGTGCGCTGCTGCAACTCTGCCGGGACCAGCGAGGCGTCCCAGCCCACAGGGGACATCACTGTGGGGGACAAGATGGGTAGGGTTTTCATTTCATTTACTGTATGCATTGTTTTTATTGGTTTATTTCAGTCAAAAGTATACAGACATTAACAAACAACTTCACATAATTTACAGTGACTCAAAAGGTATAGGCTGAAGCTTATGCTTATATTGCCCACCCTTTATACAATACCAGTGTTTCCAAACCAGGAGTATGTGGGCTTAGCAGGGGGTACTTGGAATCATTTCAGATAAAATATAAGATAAAACTGAATTTTTCATTGTTATCTGTGTCTTTTAACTGATAAATACTGTAGGGGTTTTAATCATTCACTTTCTAACTAATAAACAACACCATCGAGGTAGGGGGTACTAGGAGTATAAATGAAAGGACCAAAGGGTACGCAAGACAAAATACCATCTAAAGGGTTTCTTTTACTAGCACTGAGAGTTCATGTATCTGACCAGAGTAATTATTCGATGCATTCATTTTTAGTGGTACATCATTTGAGTCCATGCTACTGAGCTCATAATAGCTTTGTCTTATATTGAACGTATTTTGCAGTGTTTGAGACCAAAGACTGGCCATTCTTTCCTAATATTCTGCTAATAATACCGTCTACTCTCTTTGAATGTCCACACAAACAGACTTCCCCTCAGCCCCAGGAGCCCCAGTGGCCACCAGGAGCACCAGTACCTCCGTGGTGCTCTCCTGGGCCGCGTCTAAGGAAGTGAAGCACCTCGCTGGGTACTACACCGAGTGCAGCGTAGTGGGCACCAACGAGTGGACGCCATGCAACAACAAACCTGTCAAACAGACCAGGTACAGGACGCACTCGGGTTTACACAGATTTTAGTAATAGTAAGGGATGGTGAGGAGAAAAAAGACATTTACAGAGAGAGAAAGAATCCACTAGTACATGCAGGGTTTCCACATTAAAAAGTTATTGAGTGAATTGTGCTAAAATAAAGGTAAAAGGAACTCTGTTTCATTCCAGCTGACATGTGTGTAGTGGAATTGCTTGACCTTTTTTTTATTCCATAGGTTTACTGAAAAAAATAGTCCTGTTACAACCTTTATAGACATTTCTGTCAGTTTTCCACACATGTTTGCGTAAACCTTTCCTGTTCTGTGTAATTTACTTCCTAAATATCTAAATTACTCTCAGCGGCGTGGTAACAAATCGCTATTGATAATAACTTCATAGATTTGTTGCATTTGTGGCATTAAAAAGATAGGGCAAAGATAGAAGTCTTTATTTTTCTATATTTTATTATTAAGGTTTTCCATTTTCAAACAATGATGGGCTTGTAAAAACAAAAAAGAAAAAAGTCAGAACCTGAACCAGAATTTGGGCGTTAAAATGGGATTAAAAAGCATAAAATTTGACTTGCCGCTACCTGTATTAACCCTAATAAATAAGTCAAGCTGCATACATCCACACACGCACTCACATACGAACGAGGTGAGGGGGAAAAGCAAAGAGAAGTTCGGGAAAGAAAAAGGAAAAAGTGGAGAGAAATGTGGAAAACATAAGAATAAAAATATAAAGTATAAAGTGTGTTCCGGTGTCCGTATAATATTACATTTTCTCTCTCTCCATCCATGCTTAATCAGGCAGGAGTATAACTTCCTCAATGTGTTTTACGAAGGGGTTTCATGGTTCCATGTACTGTTAAAACGCTTATGTGACCCTGAAATTGTGGAGCGTAGTTTTTCTAAATGTATACATTGTAAAATCTCTTGTAACCGGTTATTGATTGTTGGAGGCAATTTGTGATTCCATTTCCATTTAGTCTTTATTTTTCTTACTGGAGTCATTGGTTCTTGTTAAAGCTTTGGCCTTTGAATTGTAAAGTTTCAAACACCGTGCGTTTGTCATTTTTCACAATATTTCATCCATAATTCCTCCTCTTTCAGGTTCGAGTGCCATGGGCTGAATCCTGGAGCGAATTACGTGTTCAGAGTGAAGGCGGTGAACGCGGCCGGGTACAGTCAGTGCACGGCCGACTCCGAGGCGGTCGTCGTCATGGACGCGGTCGGTAAGGAAAGGATTATTCATCGCTCCATTCATCCATTTCTTTACATCGTGGCATGTGTTTCTCTGTTGCATGTCCATCCTAACGCCATTTGATTTGTTGTTTTGTAGAGCGCAATTCATACCCAGAGTAATTCTAGGCGGTTTACAGATAAAAGCAGAATACAGTTAGTTACATGAAATGACACAACTCACAACAAACAAAATTAAAAGAAAACTGATTTGTTTTTGTCCATACCAACCTTTGAGATGACTTCTGTTATGATATTGGGCGTTACAAAAATAAATTGATTGATTGATTGAATTAAGAATTCCTTCTTTTTCCTCCTCCTTCGTCTTCCTTCTCCTTCTTCGTCCTCCTCCTTCTTCCTCCTTCATCTTCTTCCTTCTTCTTCCTCCTCCTCCTCCTTCTTCCTCCTTCTTCCTCCTCCCTCCTTCTTCTTCCTCCTTCATCTTCTTCC
>OMNZ01017778.1:28965-49107 GCA_900303255.1 Lesueurigobius sanzi | reverse complement strand
TGTTATGATATTGGGCGTTACAAAAATAAATTGATTGATTGATTGAATTAAGAATTGGTGTCTTCTTCTTCTTCCTTCTTTTTCCTCCTCCTTCGTCTTCCTTCTCCTTCTTCGTCCTCCTCCTTCTTCCTCCTTCATCTTCTTCCTTCTTCTTCCTCCTCCTCCTCCTTCTTCTTCCTCCTTCATCTTCTTCCATCTTCTTCTTCCTCCTCCTTCTTCTTTCTAGTTCTTCTTCCTCCTCCTTCTTCCTTTTTCTTCTTCCTCCGCCTACTTCCTCTTCCTCCTTCTTCTTCCTCCTCCTCCTCCTTCTTCTTCCTCCATCTCCTCCTTCCTCTTCTTCCTCTTCCTTCTTCCTCCTCCTTCTTCCTCCTCCTTCTTCTTCCTCCTCCTTCTTCCTTTCTTCTTCCTCCTTCTTCTTCCTCCTCCTTCTTCCCCCTTCTTCTTCCTCCTAACTTTTTCTTCTTCCTCCGCCTTCTTCCTCTTCCTCCTTCTTCTACTTCCTCCGCCTCCTCCTTCTTCTTCTTCTTCCTCCTCCTTCTCCATCTCTTTATTGTACATTTTCCACACAACTTGTTTCCATTTCATTGTAATCACTAACAATAATAGCTTCCTACACTAAACTCAATTTTCTAATATAATTCTGCATACTACATACAACCTTTTCTTCATTCAAACCATTATGTAATTACTATATAATAATGCAAGAGTACTTTTTAAATGTTTTTTTTTTACTTTGTTGCGGGTTTCCTTTGCCAATAGATAACTCTCTTGATGCATGGCCAAGTTGACGACTAAGCATATTGTTAAATGTACGCATGACCTTAACCAGTGATCCGTCAAAGTAACCCCGCTACTGCCTAGAAGCGTAAGTACTTTTTAATATTAAATACTTTACTTGCACCTCAGCAGCATGTCGTTTGGAAAGTAATTGCATGGAAATACTCTCTTCTTTCCGCCACCAATGACCGCTCGTGTGTTTGCCGACAGCGGTCCCTGGAAAGCCGACCAGCGTGCGTCTGGTGGAGGCGCTGAAGGATTACATGGTCCTGACCTGGGACGCTCCGGCTCATAACGGAGGAGCGGACATCAGGGGCTACTTCATCGACTACAGAACGGTCAAAGGGAGCGTGGCGGGCCAGTGGCACGAGTTGAACGGTGTGGCGGTGACAACTGATACGTATAAAGTTAGTTTGATTCTGATTCTCATGTCATTAAGAAAAAGTCCCTTAAAAAGTCCCTTAAGAATGACCAGCCCATGCGAGGTTAGTTCTACTTTAATAATTCAATGTGACCTAAAAGCCTCAGTATTAGAATTACAGTAGAATGACATTTGACAAACCCTCGAGGATCATAGGCTTCATAAAAAAAAGAAAAACTAGTCCGCTTGACTTCTTTCTTTAAACCTTGTTATTTTAATGAATACATTAATGCTCAGAAAAGGTGTGATTTCAACATTTGAAGTACATTACACTAAACCATTTTTACTGTGAAATTAAAGGAATAGTTCACCGCTTTTACATGTTCTAACCTGGGCTTAGATGAGGCGATGCGTGGCCGTCTGGTCTTTGTGCGTGCCTTCAGTCCCGTAAGACGACCAAAGACGTTGTTAGCATTTTGCCTCTACATGGTGCCAAATTTCGCTGAAGTTAGAAGCCACAAATCTCTTTCATGTTTCCCCTATTTAAATAGGGCTATGTGAGTAGTTACACGATCCAAGTATAGTTACACAAAATTAAACCTGTCAATTTTCTAAGCGGATAAAAACGGGTACTATATTTTTAGGCGGAATAACGCGGAATTGAGTGGGGGATAATCTTGTAGGAATGTCTTAATACTGCGCGGAGGTCGAAATGGTGTTATTCTGCCTTAAAATATAGTACCCCGTTTTATCCGCTTAGAAAATTTTTTAATTTTGTGTAACTACTGTATACTTTGAACATGTAACTACTCACATAATCCTTTTTAAATAAGGGAAACTTGGAAGAGATTTGTGGCTTCTAACTTCACCGAAATTTGGCACCATGGGACTATACTGTAGAGGCAAAATGCTAAAAACTTCTTTGGTCATCTTACGGGACTGAAGGCACGCACAAAGACCAGACAGCCACGCATCGCCTCATCTATGCCCATATGTATGCATGTAAAAGCAGTGAACTATTCCTTTAAACTGCGGTTTATGTTGAAAATTGCCAAATGATTGCCCTTTACTTGTGAATCCTACATTCTCCTCTAACATATTTGCTATTGTGTTGTTTTTTGTCAATGCGTTAATGTGCACCTTTTGATTTTTTGTATTCATTTTAGGCTGAGAACCTGAAGGAGAATGTCATCTACCAGTTCCAAGTGCGTGCGATGAACATGGCTGGAGTGAGCAAGGGCTCTCTGCCCAGTGCTGCTCTGGAGTGCAAGGAATGGACCATCACTGTCCCAGGTCATATAAAAGCCAGTGTATATACAGTACATATATATGTTTGCTTTATTTTTTAAACAAATAACAGTTTAGTTAAGTCTGGCATCTGCAAGCTAAGGTGTCATTACCACGTGCCTTTGTGGCTCTGTGGCTTTGGTTTGAGAATCTACATACAGTATATGGTTTGGTCCATGTCTAATTTGAAGACAGTTCTCATTGAGACCTGATTTAAATTGTGTTTAGTTCTCATTTTCACATTCTAAACAAGGACTAAACCAGGACTCAACCAAACCAGGTCTAAACCAGATTTAAACTATGAGTAAACCAACAAATCATGAATCATTAGTTGTGGCTCTTCACTGACAGGAATTTATTATTTCTGGGTCGAATTGGCTCTTGAGTTAGCCCACTGGCAGATAACCTTCCTCAGACTTATAATTTGATCTAAATTGAAGTTTTGAATGTGTTTTCCAGGTGTCCCCGTCGGCCTCCACGCGCAGGAGGTGCGGGACACGTCTCTGGTCATGCTGTGGGAGCCTCCTCTGTTCGATGGTCGCTCTCCCGTCAACGGATTCTACCTGGACCTGAAAGACGCCGCAGCCGGAGACCAAGGCTGGAAGGCCGTCCACGAAAAGGCCAACAAGAAGAAATATCTGAAGGTAAAAAAGTTACAACTACTCCTGCCAATTCTCTGCCAGATAATATTAGGGGTGGATGATATTAGGAAAAATGGATTTTCAATTTATGTAACCTCTGCTTCCAAACAACAATTTTTATATTATCTTGTAGAGATACTATTAGACTGCACCACTACTATCACCAATCTTTGACAGCCATTGAAATATTAACTTGTAGATTCAATCCCTCTTTGTCTGTGGTTATTTTAGAAGTACATTGTAGTGCACCTCAGCAGATACTTTCAAACCCCTTTTATTATATCATCATCATCATATTATATCATTATTATTATTTCAAACCAATTATCTATGTGTTTTCAGGTCACTGGTTTGAAATCTGGCACCTCTTATGTTTTCCGTGTCCGTGCTCAAAATCTGGCTGGAGTTGGAAAACCCTCTGCAAACCTGGGTCCAATCCTTGCCCAAACTCGTCCTGGTAAGAGCAAAACAAACCATACTGTATGTAGGCGAGAACAGGGATGGTTGTTGAACACCCCTTTAGAATTCAGAACGCACTTCAGAACGCAGATAGAATTATAAAGTGACAAAATATAGTCCCAGTTTTAAGAAGCAAATAAAAAGAAAATCGTAACAATTATCACGGTCAACATTTCACATGGTTTATGACATTTTTATTCCACCACTGACTTCCGTCTCGCTCCTTCAGGCACCAAGGAGATCATCGTGGACGTGGACGACGACGGCATCATCTCTATGATCTTTGAGTGCTCCGAAATGAATGAGGGCTCAGAGTTCGTTTGGTCCAAAAACTATGAAGCCCTCGTCGACACCTCCCGCCTCACCATCGTCACTGGAAATGGCAAGTGAGTATCCGACAGTGGAGATTAATAATGTCTCATTGATTTACAGACCTCAAGGTAAATGTGTAAGAAGAAGAGTTCTATTGCAAAAACAGATGCCATTGTCAAAAATCGGTGTGTGCTTACCATTTTCTTTTTGTACAGTATTTTTAACGAGTCTAATTTAGTCAGAGTAAATATTAGTGCACATTTTCACTATCTATTGCAAACTACGAGGTATTATATATATACACAAGAAAACAAGTCTCTTCTGTCCACATACTGTATCTAGGGAACAGACCGAAAAGCCAGTTTAAAAATACTTCCTTTCTTTCTTCCTTTCTAAACTTTTCTCCCACTCATTTACGTATATATATTCTGTCCTTCCCTTTTCAGAACCAGAGCCATCTTCAACTCCCCCTCTCTGGACGATCTGGGCACTTACTCCTGTGCAGTCACCAACACAGAGGGCATCTCCTCCAGCTACACCCTGACAGAGGAGGGTGAGTCACGCTGCGTTCACGTGCCCCTCGGAGGCGCGTCTTTCCGACATGAGAAGTTTTTATTCCGACTTGTTTGGGTCAGCCACAAAAATGACTTAAGGGTGCACTGTGTAGAATTTTATGTGAAAAAACTTGATCCTAGTGTGTGTATTTGACCTTTCAGTGATCCAGTGGCTGTATGGGTGCAGCGTGGCACCTTGACTTTCCATCACAGTGGCCTCTATGACGCTCCAGGATGAATTGTGATAGGTTACTGCTACAATTGATCCTGAAGTGTCATAGAGGCCACTGTGATGGAAAGCAAAGCTGCCATGCGGTAAATACACACTAGGGTTGAACAATATATCACCAAAAATATCATATCGCAATATTGGGTGATGCAATATCTCACTCAAGTCTTCCATCTGACTGAGGTTTTTACATTTTTTGCCAACACGTGCATGGGACTTATAAATGTGCAGAAGTTCAGTTGTAGGTCTAACTTTCCTAATTTAGTTATTTTTTGGCCTTGGTTTGGTTCTGATTTAGTGTTTTTGGAGTCTTCTTTTGACACAATTTGCTGAAAAAGATATTACATATGTCTGAAATGAATGGAACGGTTTATCTAAGTATCGCAATCATACCGTTATTGCGATATTGCAAGCCCATATCGCATATCACAAGTTTACTATTGTATAAGGTAGTGCTGGTAATGCTCAAATCCAATCTTAAAACTCATCGGTTTAGACAAGCCTTATCACTGAGACCATAAGTGTGTTTGTTGTTGTAAGGTGGCCTTCAGTGTCCAGAGAGGTGCCTAATAATTAAAATGTATTATTATTACTACAAAATGCTGCTGTACAGACCAAAAGCACTTTGAAAATCACTGCCCGATGTGACGTCTGAGTCGCTGCCACCTGATCCCGTGCGTTTATATTTGGTTTGGGTGACAGAGGTGCTAAAGGTGTGGCAGCTGTCCCCGGGGGCAACGAGCCGAATGTCTGTTATTTTCATTCAGCAGCTGCTTCGCGCCGACACATGGCAGGTTAGTTCAGGGCTTTCACGGTCTGTGCAGAGATCGCAGACGAGCAAGGTGACAGAAAGACTGTACAGGAGACTTTGTTAGGGACATAGTTCGCACATTTTAAAAAAATGTTCAAATTTAGCCAAAATGTTGTTAAGGCGAGACACTGCAGGCAGAAAAAGTAAATTGAGTGATATCAAATTGAAACTTTAGCTTTCTATTTGTATTTCTTTCTACAGTATTTCTAACAGACATTTCATCTTGAAAGGCAAGTTATAATAATAACAATAGAATAGAGGACAACAGGCTGAATAGGTGTACGGTATGTTAACATAACATACTGTATTAACAGTTATTCAGATAACTATAGCATAAAGAACATAACCAATGTGAAATTAACGTGAAATTATATACAGTATATTTAACATATAGGTCACACCTGAGTATAAGTCGCAGGACCAGCCAAACTATTGGAAAAGGTGCGACTTATAGTCGGGCAAATACGGTAATCACATTTTTGAAATTTGATTAATCACAATTAATCGCAGTTAATTTTATTGTTATTATTTATTCATTATTTACATTTCATAACATAAAACACACTGATTTAAACTAAGCTAATAAGTTTTTATTACGATTTCAGCTTATTAGGTTGTTTTAATGCTATTCAACAACAGTTTGTGGGAAAATTCTAGTATCTTTCAATATAAATAACAAATTAAATGTACTTTTGGGTCATGGCTTGTCGTCCTTTGGTTCGGTCCCAATGACATATAAAACACTGATTTATACAAATGCCTCAAGTAAATTTACTTTACCAAACACCACGTTTGTTCGGTCAAAACATGTGCGATTAATTTGCGATTAATCCAACATTAATGCATTAATTATTTTTGATTAATCGTGAGTTAAAGCTTTAACTTTGACAGCCCTAATTGCAAGTTTTCTGTCATTTTCTGTTTTCATATAGAAATATGCATAGAAACAGAAAAAAATGCCTATATGTTTGGCAAAAAGATCAAAATAATGGTTTAAATGTATGGTTTTAGTTTCTTGATATATTAGTTACAAAGATTTGTTCAGAGGGAACTTCGGATATCCTTGAATTACTTTCACCTTGTTTCTTGTGGTTCTAAACTCAATAAACCAGGGTAGGAATTATACTGTATATTGAAAAGTTACAATTTCCCATATAGTTCTATAGAGAATTGTTGAATCAGTGTAATAATTACACTACTATTGTAGATATTGGGTCCTTTATTTGTTTCCAGGTGAAATTTTAAATGACAAAACTGGCCCAAAATTGGTCATTATTGGTATTGTAAATTCTTCACAGATTATGCTAGCTTAAAATGACAGAAAACAAAACATTTAACCCATTGAATTTTGCCTTGTGTTTTACAGGTCTCAAGCGCCTTCTGGATTTGAGCCACGAGCACAAGTTCCCCAGTAAATACCATTCTACTTCCCATTATCATAGGGCAACTCCCAGATTTACATCACCAGGATTCAAAATTGAAAAACTATTTTTCTTGTAGTTATTCCCTTCAAGAACAACATGTCGATGGAGCTGCTGGAGAAGGGCCGTGTGCGTTTCTGGTGCCAGGTGGAGAAGTGCACTTCGGCCTGCGAAGTGGAGTACGCCTTCAACGATGCCATTGTCACTCAGGGACAGGTACCAACAGCATGAGAACCAAAGATCTAATCCAGTGCATCTCAACTGGTCTGACATCGGGACCCACTGCCGCTGTAGGACGACAAGCCGCAACCCAAATAATGTAAAATACTGGAAGATTCTTTGGGTCATCACATTGTGAATTTTAAATGGCTTGGAATTTTTTTTGTCTCCAAACTTCAGTCACTAAAATTTGAGTTCAGTGTTTTACTTTCAAAATGAGAATTTCACCTTTTAAGTATTTGCTTTATTATTTTTCAATCCATCAAATACAACACACTAAATTCAAAGTGTAAAATTTGAAGAAAAAAAAATTCTAATAAAAAAAACTCGCCCTTAAAATATTCAAGGGAAAAAAAATTCAACAGAAGAAATTCAGAGTGTGAAATTCACAGTGAAAAATCCACAGTAAAGTTCCTGGACATCAAGACCTGAGCAATCGATCCAGAGTGAGTCAAACCGACATCTGGTTCATCAGGAAACAGTAAGGACCAATCAAAATGATCAGATTTGACTCGTTAAAGCTTGAACTCCTCCTTCCTCATTTGTTAATCCCGCCCACAAAAGACATCGGCCAATCAGAAACATCTTGTGTCTCTCCTTTTCAGTCTCCAGGATCGATTGCTCAGGTCTTGATGTCCAGGAACTTTACTGTGAATTTTGAATTATTTTTACATTTGGGCAATGTTTCTATTAGAATTTTCTAATCTCTGAATTTTACACTTTGAATTTAGTCTGTAAATTGATGGATTGAAAAATGAAAAAGCAAATAAAATTATTTCAAAGGAGAAATTAAAATTTTGAATGTAAAACACAGAACTGAAAATGTAGCGACTGAAGTTTGGAGAGAAAAAAAATCATGTTTTTGTACAAGCGTAAAATTCAAAGACATTTAAAATTCACAATGTGACGACACACAAAAAATCTTCCATAATATTGACCCCAAATTGTTAAATAAGCATTAAGTAATCCAAAAAAGCTAAGCTCATGATGAAAACAAATCGATAACAGCCAGTTAAACTAACACAGGTAGTGTTTCAATAGTTTTCAAGTCGACAAATATTGAAAGATCTGTTGTGAGAAATGCCACCAGTTGAGAACCACTTATCTAATCTAATGTCCTGCCATTTAGAGCTATATTGTTTGAAAGATAAGCTATGATACTTCTGGGACTGGAAAAAAAACAACTTAAAGGCACTATTCCTGATTTTTTCCTAGTTGTGGAATGACATTAAATTTGTCCTCGTTTAGTATATTGTAAACTCAAACTTTTGTGGAAATAATACTGTGCATCTAACTATAAAGCATGTGTGACTATTATGCACTTATAAACTCAACTCATCTATGAACGAGTTTTGGCTACAACTAGTAATTTAATTTACTGGCTCCTTCTTTCATTGTTTGTAATGAAAAAAATCCAGTATAGTACCTTTAAGTTGGATTGCTGGATTATTCAAGGAAATTACCTCTTATGGAATCTTTGAACTGTATTCTCCTGGTTTAGTATACTGATTATTCCAGCAAACACCACTGTTACACACATATAAAAAGTCCATTGTCAATTGTAATTTTACACTTTATATGTCTGTCTCTATACAATTGCAGAAATATACAATGAATTTCGACAAATCTTCTGGCATCATTGAAATGTACATGGACTCTCTGGAGGTGACGGATGAGGGAACTTTCACCTTCAAACTGGTTGACGGCAAAGCTAAAGGCACCACTAGTCTGGTGCTGATCGGAGATGGTAAGGCTTTTAAACATTTCTACAACGCAGTTTCGATAAGCATTTCCCGTTTTGGCTCAGGTTTAAAGTTAATAGTAAAGCAAAAACTGTGGCATTAGAAGCTGCAGTTGCTGTTAGTTATAATAATAGAAGTTGCAGAACAGCAAAAGCAGCTAAAACAAGTGGTAACGGTGGATTTAAACATTTCTTGCTCATGCTGATTGAAAGAAAAAGTTTGTTTGGTGCATTTCTGTCAGATTGGGTAAAAAAAAAGCACTTGCAGTTTGAATCTTTGTCCATCGAGGGGCAGTAGAGGTCTACACTGATCAACTTTTTCATTTGGGTTACTTTTCCATTCATACTATTTTCAGCTTATCCGGTCGTGAGTCATGCTTTACTAGTCTAAACCGACACATGCTCATTCACCATTCAGCATGGTCCATTCATTCAACAATCTTTCTTTTAATATACATGAATACAATATGGACAGAAGCCAACATATCCTAAAACTTCCCATGAAAACACAGAAAGGGCATTTCCATTGTAGCTTTAAGTGAATTAAATATGTTTTTGTGTTGTTTTGTTTTGCAGAGTTCAGGGAGCTTCAGAAGAAATCAGAGTTTGAGAGGGCAGAATGGGTCAGGAAACAAGGTAAGACCCAATAATTTGCATGTGTATCTTGTGTAACTTCACTTGAGTGTACACAACCTCCAAGTCTAAGTGAGAGGTAAGAGAGAGTTCAGCCTCTTGCCAGTCAGGTGGATGAAGCTATCAGCGGTCTACCGGACCTGCACACTCTCTTTCCTGAAGGCAGCAAGGAGTCGCAAAACAATTTACTGATTCTGTGAGGACTTTGTGAGGAGGTATAAATTACATATTAGAAGGGAAATGATGAGCAAACGAAACCAATAGAATGGATTTGATGGAAACTATCATTATTTTTTCTTAAGTGGCTGACTTGGTGGGCTGTGACTTATGATATGTGATATTGTAATCCTGTTAATATGTCCACAGGTCCTCACTTTGTGGAGTACCTTGGCTTCACTGTTACTCAGGAGTGTAATGTGCTTTTGAAATGCAAGGTAAGAACACAGATTAAGAAATTAGGCTCAACATTAACACCAGCCAACTAGCCAAATATCTGTTAGATTTTCATTTTGGCTGGTAACACATTTAGTTCTACTGCCACTTTTGGCCACTTGGATTTGAATGAATGAATGAATGAATTTTATTCAGACGATAGAACAAACAAAATAAAGACAAACAAATAAAAGAAAATGAAAATACATAAAACAACATTTACTGTATATAATCTCATCAATTTAGTCCGTCTGAAAAGGAGTGGGGGGAAGTTAACACTTACAATCCCATCCCTTTCTGGTGTACATCATTTCAATAACACAATAGACTTCCTTTCAATGATCATTTCAGCAGAGTGCTCCGAATACAAGTTCAATACACAATACGATACAACACAATACGACTTTATACATACTGTAAGTCAACAAGATGGGTTTCACAGTGATGCATTCACCATTACCATGTGAATTAACAATTGAAAGCAAAATATTGTGACTGAAAAGGTAGGTCTGAATTCCAAGTGTCGTCCACTCCAAATTTAGTATATAATAATCCTGGTTTAAAATGGCATCTAGGATTTTTTTTGTTTGTTTAATTATTAATTAAATTTAATTAATTTAATTAAGATATTATGGACTGATGTTATTTGAAAGTCTTTGCAACAATAACTTTGCAGCAAAAAAAAAACACCCGTTAAAACCCTAATGCACTTGTAACTTTTTAACTCACAAAATTAGGTGATGCAATATCCATATCGCAAAAAATCTGACTGAAATGTGAATTTTTTGCTCACAAAAATGTTCAAAAGTTCAGTTTTAGTCGTGATCTGCCTGTTTAGTGACAATTTGGCCTTGTTTTTTTCTAATGGGTTATAATTGTGTCGAAAGGCTTTAGTTAAATAATACAATAATATACTGTAGTTATGGATCAATAGACATTTATTGAATATCACGTTTTGCAGCCCTTGTAAGAATCTAACCTTGCCTTTCGTTGCTCATAGATTGGCAACACTAAGCCCCAGACTGAGATCATCTGGTCCAAGGACAGCATCGAGATTGCGGAGGATGACGAGGAAGCTGCAAAGATCGAGATGAAGGATGGAGATCTAACCTTTAATATTGGAAAGGTCAGACTGTCCTCAATGTCCAGGCTGCTGTCGGTGGGAGCTGTTGTTGTGAGGAGCCACAGACGAGGCTAAAGGCAGCGCTTTCTCATGCAGCTGAGCTTTCATCATCCTCACGAGACGCCACTCTGCCAACACCTCTCTGCCAACACCTCTCTGCCACCTCAAATCATAAATCACAAACACTTTTATATTCATCTCTATGGTGGAATTTGCAATACAGTCTGTACATGTACATGTTACTAAATATGTATATTGTGGAAAAGTTATTATTTTTTTATTCAAAGTCAAATACATTGTACTATAATTTATCATATTATGTTAATTTTGTTCAACGTTTTCAGTCTAGCAGGCCATTCTGTAGTTCAATTTTCACTATTTTAGACAATGATTATCAAAATTTAACTATAAATATTTGACTACTTCTAGATTTGAGTTTCAAATTATGAATCAACTGTCCATAATATTCATATTTATTAAACTGACCTGTACATGCTGTGAGCAGGGGGTGTTGGCACAAATGCATGCCCATCGCCACTAATGTCATTTGCTCTTGCAATAACTGCTCATCTGTCTAATTCACAGTGGATTGATAAGCAAGAAAAACTCAAAGAAAAAGAGAAAGAAAAGCCACGTCCAAAGCCTGCTGCTGCAGAGGAAGTCCCCAATGGACCAAGACCCAAAGTCTGGACATATAAACTTTGCTTCCATAAGTTGCCATTCATCATTTTGTCCGTTTGTTTTGTGTCTCATTTATGTGTTTGATGCCTGCAGCATTTCCCAGTCAAGGGAAAGCTTGCCTTTTCGGCATTAGTGGTCTTTGTGTCGCTTCTGTCTGTCCTATTATTTCTGTCTATATATACACACACTGTACATTTTAAAGTGTATTTTTTTCTTTAGTTGAAGTAAAGAGAATCCGTACTGTATATGCAACTGACATGAAATTTACTGTGATTGCAAATGTTAGATCAGCAAGAAGGACGCTGGTGTTTACGAGGTCTTCCTGAAGGATGATAGAGGCAAAGATAAGAGCATCTTTAAACTCACAGATGAAGGTAAAGCTCATTTTGAATATAGTATATAGTTTATCTGTGAATCCTCTCTACAGCTAACTAGTCCTTTTATTGCTTACTTCATGAATCTCTTTTGACTTCCTCTTGGCCTCCTTTTGTGTCGCTCTGTCTTTACTTTCTTCTACCTACACCCACTAATTTTTCTCGAAATGTTTTATTGGATTGATTAGATTATACATGCATTTATTTGTGTCAATAATTGCAGGCTACCAAGCAGTTATGAATGAGCTGTTCAGAATTATCGGTGAGTATTTTTTAAAACTTCTTTTTTCTTCTTTTGGTCATGCATGGAGAAGGTTCCTATACTAATTCTGTATTCTTTTGCTTATAGCCAACTCCTCCACTGAAATCCAGGTCCTGAGCACCGAGAAAGGCCTTATTCTTCACTCTAACGTCACATATTACAATGAGGACCTGCGTGTTGGATGGCTGCACAAGTGAGTTCAATTGTCTTATCTTATTTATCAATCACCACCAGCTAGTACACAACTTTTCGCACGTCCTTGATACACTCGATACAGACAGCACATACTGCCAGGGTGAATGAGAGTGTGTTGGTGAGTTGCAATGTGGAACAACAGATGGAAATTAGCCCATGGCTATAATGTCCACACAGTCCCATGTGTGGTCATTAACATGAGCTGCTGTAATAAATAAATACAATTATTGGCACTGTAGGCTATAAACCCTCAATAAAAACTGCAGTTAGAGGTGTGCTGTCCCTGTTGTCTATTTAGCTATCACATATTAGTAATCCACTTAATATTGTCTGTAATAAAAAAAAAAAAATGTCAGTTTGTTGGTGTTTGTCTAGTTTTCCCAGAGAACTTTAAACTGGGAAGGACAGTATGAACCTTTCCACACACAAGCGTATCCTGATATTAACTTATTGACTTTTTTCCTCTCAAAACAACTTCATGTCCTCTTTTGTAGATAATGATTTTTCTACCTTTAATACACAGCTGCACTTTTCTTGATCCCTGTTTTGTCCCTGTACTTCAGAGATGCTAAGATCGCTGCCTCAGAGAGAGTTAAGTCTGGAGTCACCGCAGAGCAGCTCTGGCTTCAGATCAATGAGCCGACTGAGAAAGACAAGGGCAAATACACCATGGACATTTTCGACGGCAAAGACGGCGTCAAGAGAGTGTTCGATCTGAGCGGCCAAGGTCAGTGCAACCATAAAGACACATTAATTCAGACCACAATGTTTTGATACCTGTTGTGACAGCAAGTCAAGTACTGGCAATTTGGTACTTATGCAAACTGTGTTTGTTTTTAGCCTGGGAAGAGGCTTTCGAGGAGTTCCAGAGGCTGAAGTAAGTATCTAGATTTATTTGTTCATTGTGTAATTCTTTATTTTAATACAAAAACGATGTTTATACAGAAAAAATAAATACTCATCACAAATTTAAAATAGCCTTTGGACCCCATGCTGTACTGAGTCCATTTCCTGATATTGTTAACATACTGTCTCTGTTTCCTTCTATAGAGCTGCAGCTATTGCAGAGAGAAGTAAGTGACTGTTTATTCTTATGTGTGCCTCCAGAGATGTCCAATTGGACATTGACATATTGCTTTTGTGAACATTAAACAAACATGAACTTCCCTGTTTAGATCGTGCTCGTGTTGTTGGAGGGTTGCCAGATGTTGTTGCTATTCAAGAGGGCAAGGTAACTATTTTCACTTAGTTTTCACATTGGATAAGCTTTTACACAAACTTAACTACTCTTTAATTTACACAGTCCCTGAACCTGACTGGCAACGTGTGGGGAGAGCCAGCGCCTGAGGTGAGCTGGACAAAGAACGACAGAGAGCTGGTGTCTGACGAACGCTACAAACTCAAGTTTGAACACGGCAAGTTCGCCTCCATCACCATCGCTGCAGTAACAACGGCCGACTCTGGAAAATACGCTCTGGTTGTCAAGAATAAGTATGGCACAGAGGCCGGAGAGTTCACTGTCAGTGTGTACAACCCTGATGAGGAGGAGAGCAAGAAAGACTAAAGATCATTGTATCTGTGATAAAGAGAGAACGAGAGACTGAGCTTTCTCCAAAGCATTTACCCCGGCACATGCCGGTGCAACAAAGCAGTCTGAATAAACAGTCAATACATACAGTACACACTGCTTTCTCCTCATTCTTTCATGTGCTGGGCTAAAGGGCTTTGGTCATAGCTTGTCATCCAGAATGTAATGAAGTGCTATTCTGTTCTACTTACAGTCTGCAAACTATGTATGTAAGTGAAAACGAAAGGGTTGTTCTGTGATTAATGTTAACTAACCAGAGGCCAATAATCCCCATAGAGCTACTGTAAACTATTTTTATTATACCAAAATACTAAATTGCATAGCTAAAACATAGAAGTATATGTTGTGTAAAATAAAGGAACATTTTGGGTAACTACTACACTCAGGTGCCTTGTCTGAAATCTGATAAAAGGTAATGTCAAAAAGCTTGTCTGTAGTAAAGTAAGTGGGAGTCATGTTTTTCATTTGTGTTTGTGTTTGCAAGTTGTTGTATGCGAGTTGACAGAAGAGGTGGAGCAGGAAATGCAGGACTGCATGTCAAGTAGAGTGACAGCAAACCATAGCGAAAACAGGTTCATTCCTGGTGCCTCAACTCAAGAATTGATAAGATAATAACTGTTGAGCTGTTAAACTGGTTGAATCTGTACCTGAAAATGTGATGAGGAATGAGTATGTTGTTTGGCACTAAAAACATTTGACCGACATTACTGTGTCCCTTATACCCCAAATATCTGTGGGATCAGGCAGTGGTTCTCAAACTTTTCATACAAAAGTACCACCTAAGGAAATTTGACCATGCAATGGCCTCTATTGCATCAAATCAGGACTAAACCAGGTCTAAAAAAAAATAAACAAATGTCTAAACAAGAAAACGTAATTTAAATTCTTTGAATTAAATCATTAGAATTAATAACGTCAAAAGTTGCAGACCCTGAATAAAACCTGAAGAGGCCAAAGTAGGCTTCCAACAATGGTGCACGTACCTCTGTTTGAGAACCACTGATACATGAGTTTTGTTTCACTTTTTACCTTTGTGGAGGAAAACCTTAATAAATTCAACTCTTTGATTATCAGAAAAGCCACAGTGTAAAACCTTTTTTGTAACAGCGTGTAATTATAACCAACTTACAGGCCAAGCTAATGGATATAATTTATGCAGTTCCACCAATTACTTAAAAGTCTCATGATCACAACAGCACGCACACACACACTCATTTTCTGTATTAATAATTAAACTTTAGACACGGGGAGGGCACCCAAGAACATAGCCATGACAGTATTGTGCATTTGCGTGTAATGCGAGGGTTATCCCGGTTCATTCATTTTTTCCACCCCTACGGACCGCAGCTGTGCGCCTCCTCCGCCGCTGTGGGGCTCTGTATCCCGCCTTTGGCCATCTCCAGCTCAGCCTTTCCACCACCACCACCACCACCACCACAGCAGCCAGGCTCCAGCCAACCAGGGCAGCCGCGGTGGTCCAGTCGCCGACACGTCAAGAGGGTTTAGAGGAGTTTCACGGACACAGCTATGGGGACCCTCTGAAGATTAATAACATCGTCCTTTGATCGAGGTAAAAGACAGAAAATGATAGCCC
Organism: Lesueurigobius sanzi; assembly: GCA_900303255.1. Classification (NCBI taxonomy): domain Eukaryota; kingdom Metazoa; phylum Chordata; class Actinopteri; order Gobiiformes; family Gobiidae; genus Lesueurigobius; species Lesueurigobius sanzi. Next base: position 33,413 of record OMNZ01017778.1, on the reverse strand, counting down.
AGAATTGACGCTTGACTACGGCTTGATACGCGTCTACGAGCGGCGCTTCTGATGGTGATGTTTACTAGGGGCTAATGTTAGCTAGCATGCAAGGTGGCTAGTACAAGTTAGCAGTGATGTATTTTGCGAATGGTGAAGGAAGGAAATCATGGATATTTTGGTGGTATAGCATGCGAATTCTTCATAAAGGACGTATCCGAATCGTCAGATCTTGTCGGCGTGTTTATTTATATAAGAACTAGCGTGAAATCCAGCCGGCTAGCTGCTCATCATTCATTTCTTCTATTCAGCTCCTCAGGTTCAACTAAGCTTAACACGTCAAAAACAACAAGGACTTTTTACTCCCTAGTGTGCATTGTCATCACTGAAACGAAACCATTTGCAAATATTGGTGCCTTTCTTTCTTATTTGGCCTATGTTCATGTTGTGGATGTCATAAAACATGAAATTTATGTCAGATATTCAGGAGATTGTCAATTTGCTTTGAGAAGGAGCTTGCCTCAGTTGATCTTACACTTGGCTGTACAATTTGTGTTGTTATCAAGGTGAATGGTATTCAGATTGTAAAATAATAAAACACTTTCAAGGAAAAGTGCTAGTGGATTCCTTTACCATTCATTTTTGTCACTCATTGTCTTCCAAATAGAACAGATTAGGCAAATAGTACTGCACATTCTTATCTCAACCTCAATAAAATTGGTAGTATGAGATAAAAAGCATTATATTGAAATTTGTGTTATGAAAGCAACTTTGGACAGTGTTGTAGCAGGTTGTGCAAGACCGGATGTGTGGTCTATATAATTGACACCTCTGACTAGTACTACTAGACATTACATTGATCCTATTACAAACTTTACAATGTAAACATAGAAGACATGTTTGGAGCATCTGCCTTTGTAAAGAGACTTCTCAAGTGCTCAAAAATGGGAGAGGTTTTGAATCTCTTGAATGAATTATCAAGAATACAATGCAGGAGAGTTGTATACGTGCCTTTGTTGTTGTTGGAGTTTACTTTACAGATTCTAGGCCTCTGTGTTGCTTGCAGTAACCTGAGAGTTGACGAAGTGGAATGTGACCTGTGTTTGGTCTGTGCTTGGTCATCCAACTCAGATTGTGGTGCTGTTGTTAAAGGGAGGTCTGCTTTAGATTAGATCAAGTGCAAATCCTTTTTAGTTTAAGTTCATGGACCTGTAGATTGAAAATATGGGCCTCAGAACTGGCATGATGTGTTATATAATAAGAAAGAATTTGTTTTTCTAACGTATGCAGGTCTTGCCTTGTCTTTTCTCCTTTTGGGGACAGGCTGCTGCATAATGTGGGACAACATCAAAGTGATGATTAAATCGTCTGTGGGAATTTCTTAGAGTGCAGCTTGAGTCAACACCAGTTCCTAAAAGGTAGATTGGTAATAAACCCCAAAATTAGTTACTTTTTTTTTTTAGACATATAGGAGTCTACATGATTAATTCAAGAGAGCTTTTACACACTAGGAGTCCCCTCTTTATTATTCAGGTACAGGACTCTTAAGAATGAACAAAAATGACAAATACATGTTTTCGTAACAAACCAATGTGTGGCCAAAAGTACATTGAACTGTACACCATAACTTCTAACTATTTTGGCCTCCTTTGCACTGCCCTACCTACGTGGATTGTTGCAACACACTATTTTGTGTCAATAGCCTTAACCCAGTTCAGCAGTGTTTGTTGAGTCTAACAGAAAATGTCTGGCATTTTATATTCAACTAGAAGCAAATCCATACTGAAGACTCATGATGCAAATGTGGCCTATCTCTCTTTAACTGTGTTCTTGTGTGTGCATAATATTTGCAAGTACAATGCAATGATACATGAACAGGATGTGTAAATAAATCACAAGTTCACTCTCGGACAATGCACCCAGTAGTTTACCATTGTTTATTGCAGCCGCCAGTGGTAATATCCCTCCCTCGATTAGGCAAACAAACATGAATAATATCCATGTGACTAGGTGACATCACTGTGCAGGCCTTTTCCCTAAGCGCTTATCAAGGACACAACACTGTAGCTCTTCAACGGAGTGAGTTTGCCCCCTTATCAGTGAACCCCCCGACTGGGCCTTCCTATTGGTCCAGCCCTCTAGAACAGGAAAGAATACATACTTCCGTTATATCCTGTTTGTATATGAAACTTATGACTATGTTGCGCAATAGAAAGCTGGCACTACAGTAGATTGCCCCACGTGAGGGTGCATATACTGTGACTCGGCGATATATGGATTCATTGGCAGCATTACCCCCGGGAGAACACAGTGGAGGCCTGACTGGGAAAGTATGCATGTAGCAAATAGTGTTTTTAAAGATGAAGAGACAGAGATCGGCAGGAGACATAGGGCTGAGAAGATACCGGCCAGAAGATGATCTGGGTGCGCTGTCAGTGCGACGGGCATCATGGACCTTGGTGAGTATAAACAATACTGATCCAAGGTGAAATAAAACTACTGGGGCTTAACAATTTTATAATATCAAAGGTTATCTTCTTACTTTTATGTTTGAGTGTTTGTGATAAGGAAACATTTTCAAAGTCCCGTCTGTCTTGCTTTTCAACTTTGACTCCTCTCTTTTTGAAACACAATGATGTTTGGCGGCTCTCGTTGATGATTGATTGATTGATCGATGCATTACAGTTTCACTTTTGTTCTTAACAATTTTACAACATCGAAATTCTTGTTGGGAAGATGTACAAGTTTACAATACCGACTATTTCTTCAAAGTCAAGAAATGAACATAACGGCTTGACTCCATCGATTTTACCATTTAAAGTTGTAATTTTCCGATGCTTTCACTGTATTTACAGACTTTGAACTCGCAAATGATTTCATCCGTACAAAGTCCTATAGTGCAAAGGTTGGTTGCAGTAATAACAGTGTAGGGTTATAAAACGGTGGATGGAGGTTGAGTTTATTTGAGAGAGGTACAGTATTTAACTAAGTGCTTGTAATTTTCAGTAGAACCGTCTCCGTTTGGAAAATACACACCACACCGTTCCACCATTCCTGAACTTCAAGAGTTTTCATGCTTAATTCTGCCAGACGGCAGTGGCTTAGTGCAGTGTTTCCCAACCAGGGGTACGGGGACCCCTGGTTATGTCAACGATTATGTCAAAGAAAATACATTTTAAAACATTTAACTGAAAAGAGTGAGATTTTGAGAGTATTTTGTGTATTTTACCTGATAAATTGGAGTTCTTGTCATTCACTTTCAAACTAATTAACAAAACCATCAAGGCAGGGGGTACTGAAAGGCCCAAGGGGTACGTGAGACAAAAAAGGTTGGGAACCAGTGGCTTAGTGGATAGAGCAACTTTTTTTCAACTTTTTCAGCTTATTTAATATTTCAATGTAAGCTGTTTATTGTAATTCTTGTCAAGTGCAAGAATATACTGATTGAATGTTTTTTGGCTCCCTGCTTTAGCCAACCATACTAGGCCTATACACTTCACTTGGCTTAGTAAATGTACCCGCTTTAAACATGTATAAAACATACTGTAGGCCTCAGATTCCCTTCTGTAATAGTGTCCTGCTCGTCTCCTCTCTCTCAGGACAGACACATTGCACAAACTGAATGGGAAGTAGCTAAATTCTTAAATTGCTATTTTTTAAATACATTTTGAAGGGGATAAAAAAAAAAAAAATCTTTTGTACTGTAGGTCCTATACAGCATAAAATAAATTGTATCCCTTCACTGTATATGTAGCTAACCAGGCCCTTGGACGATGAAGACAGTGGGACAGGATGGATCAGATGAGGTCAAAACCTGTTTATCATATTACTTTTATGTTTGTGATAAGGAAACATTAATCGTCGTCACCGCATTTTGAAAGTCCCTTCTGTCTTGCCTTACAACTTTGACTCCTTTCATTTTGAAACACAATAATGTTTGTTGGCTCTTGTTGATGATTGATTGCGTTACAGTTTCACTTTTGTTATTTTACTGTATGTAACTTGGTGTAAGTTTAGGAAGAACTAAATCATCAACTTGCTGAAATATAAAAATTATTTGATTATTTACTTTCATTTAAGTATCCAAATATTTGGTTTGTCACCTGATAGATTAAAAAGCCAAATCCTTATCTCAACCTCATATAAAATAAAAGTTTATTAATAAAACACAAAACAAAACCATTGTTTGGTCTCATACCTGGACCACTTACATTACATAAGGATACCAGTACATTTTGTTGATAGGCAGTAAGTGTATTATGACTATTGATTAAATGGATAGGGGATGAGTAATAATAGTTAATATGGTGTGGAAATCGACCAACCAACCAACTTTTTTTTGCTGATAATCTGTATAAATGGGTGTGTAATAGTATTATCTACATGTTCCAGTTAATACTTTGACATTTTAGTGCAAACCTGCTCAAAAGTGTCCCTTTATGCCTAAAACCGAGTGGCTAACGCCCTCT
>OMNZ01017778.1:0-17687 GCA_900303255.1 Lesueurigobius sanzi | reverse complement strand
CCCCTCCTCTCTTAGTGCTAAAGGTAAAGTACTTAACGAGGGCCATAAGCAGTATCAACGACTTAGAGAGGAGCTCAGGGAGACAATGGACCCTCGTTAAGTACTTTACCTTTAGCACTAAGAGAGGAGGGGCCTAGAGGCTGACTCCTCCTGCTGGTTCACTAGCTTTATAAACCCACAGCATGTCCAGACCTTCAGTAGCTGATGACGATCTTTGGAGTAAGATCGAAACGTCCTACACCTCAACTACAGAGTACAGATGAAGACTGAAGAATTTCTGCCTACGATGGACAACTCCTGTACGACTGAGAACCTACACAAACGTTTCAGGAAAATTGTTCAGGAGCAAAGAATAACTCACTTCAGCTGAAATACAGGACTCTCTGACAAAATTGGACTCTCTGAAAAAATGTATGTTTGTGTCAAGATGCACAATATATAAACTTTTGATCAGGGACATTTGGCTAGTTTGTCTTGTTGTAAAGCATAACAAACTGTTTTTTAGCCAATAAATGGCTTCAGACAACCACTAACCATGAGTGAAATAAAGGTTTTTGTGATATCGTTCATATTCTATGAACATGAGTTTACATACTAAAATTTTGAGCACAACAGTATATTTGAGCAGGAGCAAACAAGTAACTTTGTTTAGTGCTGTCGTAGCGCCAGGCATCAAAAACAATTACGATACCAGTTTAGCGGTACCTACCCTGCGAAAGGTCATCTAAAATCAAATGAAATGTTCTTGAAGTAAGAATATTTTTCCTTAATTTGAGTTGGTAAGTAAAATTACCTGCCAATGGAACCAGTATTTTTGAGAATTGAGAAAAAAACATCACATTGCCCGGGAAAATTTGGTAATAAATCAAAATTTTCTTTGAATTGTAAGCTTTTTCTTATTTTAAGTGCATAAATACTTGTTCCATTGGCAGATAATATTACTCAAAATTCGTAGGCAAAAATTCTTCAGTCTTCATCTGTACTCTCCTCTCTTAGTGGCCTAGAGGGGCCTAGAGGTTGACTCCTCCTGCTGGTTCACTGCCTTTATAAACCCACAGTGTGCGCCAGGCCTTCAGTAGCTGATGACGATCTTTGGAGTAAGATCGAAACGTCCTACATTTCAACTACAGAGTACAGATGAAGACTGAAGAATTTTTGCCTACGATGGACAACTCCTGTACGACTGAGAACCTTCACAAACATTACTCAAAATTACTCAAAGTAAGGTCAAATATTCTGAATTAGCCCATTTTTTATCATAATTTTTTTACTTTATTAATCCCCATAGGAGAAATTCAGGTGTCTGGCAGAAAACACAGTCACGCAAATAATCACACATACATAAATAAATAATAAAATAGATACAAGATAAAAGTTACTAGCAATAGTATCAAGATACTATATCACGTTGTGCAGTGTAGCCCTAATCTTTGCTCCTCTTGTATCTTCCAGCAGGCTGTCCCGGCCCACCTGGCCACCTCCCCCATCCCCACCGAGAGCCACCTCTTCTGGATCTCCGAGGTGGAGCACATGACCGCCGCCAACCTGGAGGACGACCCAGCCGACCCCGAGGACCCGCCCGAACCCTCCACGTCCAGCACTGTGAGCACCAAGAAGAAGAGGCGCCGGCGGAAGAAGCACAAAGGAGACCCGCGCAGAGAGGAGCTGACGCCGCCCATGTCCGCCACTAACGCCAACGCTGCTATCAACTCACCTGCTGCTACGTCCGGCAACGGGCAGAACGAGGAGATCTTCGAGATGGACCTGAGCTCTGATGAGGACACTGCAAATCACGTCTCTAGGTGAGGAGCTAAGTGTTGTTGGGTCAGAAGCAGCTGGAAGGATCTCATGGGTAAATTACAGAGTCTTCTTTAAATGATTAGTAATAGTTTTCTAGCAAAACGCATGAACTGTCTGAATAGCACTGCTTGTAGTAAACATATCATAAATATTGTTCATGAATGTAAAAAGCTAGATTTATGTAAAACCCAGCTTAAAGAAAGAATCCTCTCTAATTTGTTACCCTTTGATACTCACAAAATATACATATAATTCCGTCAAAATTAAATGTATGATAAGTTACTGATCAAAAATGCACACATACACAACACAACTACTGAAATTGTACTTTGTATTCTAATGTGTTAGCAGTTGTGTTGTATGCGTGCAGTGCAGTGTCCACTTGGCACACGATCAATGAAGCCTAATTGCTTTATCAATCCGACCTTGACAGTACTGTGCTACGCTAATGGTACAGCTAATCGCAGTGTTCGTGGTAATGTGAGGAGAGGCCAGAGAATGGGAGCGGAAGAAACCGCTTTCAGCAACTTGGATGATGGACATATACAGTAATTGCCTTTTAAATGAATTGACTTATTATTGGGAACATTTAGAGTTGGGCAATGTTGGGTATGTTGATCCATCTCGACTTCCAATTACACAAGGTGCTATTACTGCCACAGAATTGTCAGATGAATAATACAAAAAAGGCATGTCAATCCAGATGAGTTGTGCAACAGTTTTGATTGCTTTTGCACATCTCTACCACCATTAAATTTGTGTTTCACACTAATTTTCCCTCTAGGTCACCTTCAGTAACCACAATGAAAGACACGGAGTCCAAACCGCTTGTAGCCAGGCACAACCTCGACTATCCGGTTTCAGATGGGGACTGGCCCCCAGAGGACAGGTACACAGCTGCATACTGCACAACCAACAGAGACCTTCGTAACTTTAAAGTTCGAACATGATTTCACTGGATTGTGCTTTTACCTTTCAGTCACGATCTGTCTGAGGCCTTCTCCCCCAAAAGTGACTCTGAGCTGATGGTTCGACGCTCGGAGAGTTTCCTCAGGGCGGAGTCTCACATCCAGTGGACCTGGGGGGAGTTTCCGGAAACTACCAGGGTATTTATTTTTACACAAACATGCAGTCAGCCAAGTCTATTGGTTTCTCATACTGCTAAATTGCTGTACCCTGAATTGTCATTGAAGCATCTTTATTTGAGGAAGTCTTGTGTGTTTGTAGTAGACACGGGCAATTGATGTGTGCAAGAGCAATAATTAAAATGTTCCTTTATAGTAACCAATTATAGGTAACTTGTCACATGCGCTTGAGTATCCTGTTATGGCAGTATCCTGGATATGATGTTTATGTGTGCTCGGAGAAACCTGGATACTCCTATCCCTGTTTACATGAGGAACAAAAGTATCCTAGATATTTAGGCCTAATGATAAATACGGCCAGGGAGCTAGGGCCATTGGCAGTTTAGTTCAGTTTTAAATCAGCTGACCCAATATCCTGGATACTGGGGGAATATCCCAGTGAGATTTTCCTGGTTTCTAATAACCTGAATACTGGCTTATCCAGAAAACTGAAATGAGGATATTGTGTTTGCATGGACAAAACCAGGATACTTAAAAAAAGTTAATAACCTGGATATTCAAGCGCATGTAAACGCACTCAATAATATTAGTTTTGACCCTTCTACAGGCTACAGGCTTACTGTAGGTTGCCTTCACATTATAGAATTTTATTTCATGTTCCAATACAACTCTATGGGAAAGAAACTTCCAAAATAAAAATTTGCAAAGTTTTCCCTGATCATTATTGGATAGTGATTAGACTCACTAACCTGCCACATTATTCTTATGCCTGAAAGTCCTTTCTACTGACCAACATCATGCACATGTTTTTGAATTTTGTCACCACTTTTGGACACCTTTATGAGAGAATAATGAGATCTTAGTTCATATTTGCTAATGGAGAAGAGTTTGAACTTTGGCAGTTTTTGTTTCATCTGGATTGGCCCAGGAATTACAGAGAAATGAACAATAAATCAAGACTAAATCTGCATTTTTACAGTTACTTTAATTACTAGTACAGCATTTTCAGGCGCCCTCCAACTTAGTTTTAAACTATAGGCTCTTTAAAATGCTGAGATGTCACGTGACCACAACCCATTAGCCTAGTTTTCCTCAAATAAATGAAATCAGAATTTTCTTTATCCATTTCCTACACTTTTTTCCCCCCAGGTCACCAAAAAGGAGAAACCAGAAGTCAAAACCGTCACCATCACTCCGTCGGAGAGCACGCACTTTCGAGTGATCCTCAGCTCCGAGGCCATGGAGGACGACACGGACCCGGAGAAGGACGATGCTGCTACTGCTTCAACGTGCACTATAGTCAAACCGCAGCCGCGCACGCCCGTCGTGATCGCTCCGCTCGTCGCACCTGTCCCGCCCGTAGACCTCTTAGACCCCTTAGACCCCATTCCAGATCCAGACCCGGCTTTTAACCTCCTGAGCCCCGTTGAGCCCCTGGATGCGCTGCCCTCTAGTGTCTCAACGCTGTCACACAACCCACTGACTGACTCCCCCTCCAAGAAAAAAGGTGAGGTTTTCTCCGGCAAATGACCTTTGTCTCGTCTTCTGAATGTAGTGAACTGAAGTGTTGTTTTTGGTGTTTTAGGTGTCCCAAAGAGGAGCCAGCACCAAGGCCCAGAAGATATTTACCTGGATGACTTGAATGTACTTGAGCCTGATGTTGCTGCGAGATATTTTCCTAAGAGGTGAGTCTATACACATGACAAGGCTACATTTAGCACGGGATTTTCCAAAATTATCTAATTTTTAATCACGAGCTTCTACTGAATAATTATAGTTTCATGAGAATAATGAAAGAATGTGAATGTATTGCTCCCCTGTCCTCTGCTCAGAGCAACTCCCTGCCCAGACTGAACTGTGATAAAACTATTATGTCTGGACAAAACACGCTTGTGTTTAGCTTATTGAGCTTCAGGAACAAACAGTGGACAGTGAGCCACCTGCGCCCGCGACAGTCTGAATAACTCTGTGGAGGTGCTGCACATCTCATCCTACACATATCACAAACTGTCACTTTGGTTCTGGAAAAGTTGCACTGGGAGAGAGCTCCTGGACTAGAGAGAAAAACAGCCGCTCTTTTCTCTCTCCCTCTACACTGTGGCAGCCTGGGTCGTGGATGGAGAGTCCTTTGGAGGGTTTGAGGCAATTTTAGGAGGGTTGAGAGTTTGAGACCCCCCATGACCCCTTTTGCCACTGTTCACGCAGTTCTCTCTTTGACAAAACTAAGCGTCACTCTATACCATCCGTATATATCATCAAACTCGCTGGGAAACTTGGTTCTGCAGCACTTAAAATCACGATAATAATAAATTTACATTATTTAATGAACTGAAATGGTTTCGCAAGTGGGCCGAACCGAAACGCATCAATACATCCACCTGAACTGTTACACCTATTTCACGCTGGTCCCATGTCTCCCTGATAGTGAGTCTGAAGCTGCCACTAAACACTGGATGGAGTCGGAGATGCACTCTGGCTCTCAGTCGCCTCAGTCGGTGGGCAGCGCGGCCGCAGACAGTGGCACCGAGTGTCTGTCGGACTCGGCCTCAGACCTCCCTGACGTCACGCTGTCCCTGTGCGGAGGCCTCACCGAGAACGCAGAGATATCCAAAGGTACTCAGCATATTCGATTTTTATTAGATTATTACAGTGTACAAACGTATTTCATTTTGTTCTTGCTTTTGTCACCACAGAAAGGTTCATGGAGCATATCATTACCTATCACGAGTTTGCTGAGAACCCAGCAATTATAGATAACCCCAATCTGGTGGTCAAGATAGGGAACCGGTGAGTTACTGTCATTTCCTGTAAAACACGTGGCTTGTGTTTAGGAGATAAGTGCGTAAAGTACAGTGTTTACGGTAATTAATGTCTGTCATTTCAGATACTACAACTGGACCCTCGCCGCACCCTTAATTTTAAGTCTTCAAGCATTTCAGAAAAACTTACCAAAGGTACATGGGAAATAAACTGTAACTGATCAGTCAATTAGAACAGAATATAGATGTATTCAAGAAAGCAATATATTATTGATTGCTGGTATTTGTAAACAGGAATTTGTAATGGGTGTATTTTATGATCTGTAGGCTACAGAGGAGGCCTGGATGAAGGAGAAAATGCCAAAGAAGTCAGGACGCTGGTGGTTCTGGCGAAAACGGGCGGATAGTACAATCAAGCAGGTCTGCAGTATAAAAAAACACACAAACCATATTCTGAAAACCTGCTGGCTACTGCTGAGAAATGCTTCACCACAAAGTTTATCTGATATTCAAGTTTGACATTTAATTCCTATTAATGTGAAGTATATTTCTGAATGTTGACTATATGACATAAGACATTTGATCTCTACTTAAGTTTTACACAGTATATACACATGTAGTTTATGACATTAATGTGTTACATATGTTTTATTTCTACGTTCTAGTCGGAAACAAAGCTTGAAGCCAAGGAGGAGTCCCAGTTAGAAGAAGGACCCTCACTGCCTCAGGACAGCATGCCCTTAATGTAAGTCAAAAAACGGACAAACAAATCACAAAAAATATTCAGAATTGCATAAATTGACCACAATGCAAGATGATAAACAATGACTGTGAATCAGACACATCAGAAGTTAATTTCAGATCTGGTTCTTATTTTGTTGCAGAGCTAAAGCCGGAGACTCGTCCAGCGATGAGGAGTCGAAGGAGGTGAGCGCGGCCTCGTGTCAGGAAAGACTTGCGCCCGGAGAAACCCAGCACCACAGCACCCAACACACCACCCAGCACACCTACAGGAAGTCTCTGCGCCTCTCCACAGACCAGATTGTAAGTACATCAATTGCCCTGTGCATTTCCTGGCTTCTCCTCTCTGACTTTATGTCCAAAACATCCAAAATGACACGTCTTACTCCATGCCAATTCTTATACACAGCATCCCCAGGCTAGACATTACTTTTTAAGTTGGAGCTCCCTCTGCTGGTCATTTATAATACATTTTTCACTTACTTTACTTGTCCTCCAGGTGGCTCCAAAGCTCTTTAGTAATTCATCTTAATGCGGCCCAGTCAACCCCAGAGTACTGAATGGTAATACTCTGCCCACCGGCTCCTACAGAGTATATTTTGATAACCAATTGTTAAATCATTTTATTCATAGCGATTTTGTTGACACCAGACATGCAATTCCATTTAGTTTCAGTCAAAAATCTAAATTTAGTCGACTTTTGTCATCTCCAAAGTGTTATGAAATAGTATTATATGCCCCCAATACAAGGTTTCATGTTCCTATTCCTTTTCTTTTTGTGCAGTTTTATGGGGTCGACAAAAAAATCTACATCGACAAAAACTATGACCAAATTTAGTAGTTGCCGATTTTAACACTGGCCTCCTCGAGACGTCTGACCTGTTTTGTGTGTGTTTTCAGGCCAGTCTGAAGCTGAAGGAGGGTCCCAACGATGTGACTTTCAGCATCACCACTCAGTACCAGGGCACGTGCCGCTGCGAGGGCACCATCTACCTGTGGAACTGGGACGACAGAGTCATCATCTCGGACATCGACGGCACCATCACCAAGTATGAGCCATTTCTGCGAACCGTTTTTGGAAACAGATTAAAGAACCTGTAAAATAAAAAAGATGCTTATGGTCAGTGGAAAAATTGGTCGCTATTTCAAGGGTGCAGCTTTGCATAAAACCAGGCAAATGGCAAAAGTTGGTCATCTTTGTCGTTTCAATAGTCATCCACTGATCATCATCATCAGCTTGCCTGGACCTTTAATAGTGGCCCCAACTTAACATGAATTTATTGGCACATCTTACAACTTTCAAACTGTCAAATGTAATTGGCAAAAAAACAATATGAGAACCCAGTTTTTGCGACAGTTGCAATCACAAAATATTGCTTTTGTCTTAAAAGCACTATACCCAATTTATTTTTTACTACAAATAATAAAAGAGGGAGTGACTACCGGGTAAAATAAATTGATAGTTGTGGTCTAAACACTTTCCTAACTTTCCACACACATTTCCGAAGTTCCATTTCTTCATACAAACATGTTTGTCAGTGCATTTCACACCGAGCGGGGTCACTTTTTAGGGTCATTGCAAGAAAACCTGTCTGCAAATTGAGAATGCTTTATATTTCGATGTACAGTGTTATTTCCATAGATGTCTGCGTTTACAATATGCTAAAACAGGATAAAACAAATGTCATTCTACTACTAGGGTACTACTACTACTAGGTACAGTGCCTTTAACACGACAGGAAAAAAGGTTGGGTACAGCTCCTTTAAGTTGCTTAAATGGTAATAATACATCAAAAATGATAAGACATATTCCTTCTTATTGATGGAAGTATGTGTCAAAAGTGCCATTTAGAGTTTGCCAAACTGTGCTCGGCTATTTTCAATGATATTGAGCCCATTGAGAAAAAGTGTTGGTGACTCAGACTGCAGGTGTAGGGAATATTTTTACACCTCCCTCCCTCCTTCCCTCCCTCCTTCCCTCTCTCTCTCTCCCTCTCTCTCTTTCTCTCTCTGTCTCTTGCTCTGTCTCATGTTTAGAGGCAGCAGCTGTAGCACTGGCTGCGCTACTTTTGTCCTGACCACATATTTATCTTTTTTTATTTTAAGCCAGCTATTCTTGCAGCAGAAAAAGTGGCACTTGTAACTAAATACAGATTATTTTCTTTTGGCACATTTTTGTTCTATCTATCTACTAGAATATGAGGGTAACGCTAACTTTACCACAGCGAATGATGATTCGTTTTAACCTGAATTTCATTCCTGATGCAACTGTATCTAATTAGATCAACTCTCAACTATATATGTTAAGAGTTATACATTTATTTTCTGTTCGTAGTTATTATACCAACTTAGTAAATGGTTAGTGGTCTTATTCACCATTTGAGTGTAACCTTTTTGATACTAGCAGACACGGTGTCCAATTTATTTAATAACTTTTGGGGAGAAACGCAACATTGTGCAACTTTTTAGGATTAATAGCAGAGTAAATCAAAGAGATTGTAATTATTTTGTGCTTACACCGTATCGCAAGTTAAAAAGCGATGTGTTGCTCTCTGAACACCACAGATCATAATTTAAGGACCACTTACTTTAATTCCCTCGTGTCTTTGAAAACCTCTTCTTCTTCATTACCTGCTAAATCCCTGTTTAAATACCATGTCCTAATTAAGTCCATAATCCTGCTGTTCCTTTACCTTAAGCTTTTAATTATTTCCAAAATGAGCTCTTTTTCATTTAGAGCCAAATTAACGCGCGCTCCGTCGACTGCGAGCTGGCTTGTTATCTGTCTGACCCGGAGGACGACCTGTGACATTTGTGGCTTTCTTTGAGTAATAGGGCGAAGAGCGCAGTCACTATAATGAGCCCATTTGCATTTCGACGTGAAGTTACCTCCGGCCGTACGCTCCTCCCTTATGGCCGCTGTATCCTCGTTAACCGGCCGCAGTGTTTGCTATTTATAACGAGAGGCATCAGCGAGGACAGAGTGACCCTCTTTAAACTGTTGAGTGGCTTTCGGGGCATCGATGTTTAATATTATGGGTTTTGCAGGCCTGTGATGATCAACTAGTGCGTCTCAAGCTGATTTCTACTTCATTTACTGGCAGTTTTATATATAGAGGTGGGCAATATACAGCTGTGCTCAAAAGTTTACATACCCTGGCAGAATGTCAGGGTATGCAAATGTGTGCATTTCATAGAATATGAATGATAACACAAACCCCTCTATTTCACTCATGGTTAGTGGTTGTGTGAAGCCATTTATTGTCAAAAAACCTGTTTGTTTACACTTTTCAACCAAATGTCCATGATCAAAAGTTTACATATTGTGCATCTTGAAACAAATATCCATTTTGTCAGAGAGTCCTGTATTTCAGCTGAAGTGAGTTTTTCTTTGCTCCTAAACAATTTTCCTGGCAGTTCTTCTTGGTCATGTAAACATTTGGGGACATTTAAATAGTTTCTGTTTCATTATGATTTCCAAAGAGTAAACACATCCTCTAACCATGAGTGGGAAAAAAAAGATATTTGTGTTATCGTTCATATTCTATGAGAAATGGCCAAACGATTGAAAGGGTATGTAAACTTATGAGCACAACTGTATCACCTACATCAGCTATTCCTAAAGTCTGGATCGTCGTGGCCACCTAATAGTTCCAAATGTTCCAAAAATGGGCCCCCGAATAATCACTCCCTGTATAGTAAAATAATTTGTGACGTTTTACCACCCAGCATTTACATATTAAAGAAGAAATGGTAATGATGGTGAGCTAAATACTAATTTAATGTAGTAAAATTTAACAAATACATAAAAAAGTGTACTTGTTTTGTATACAGCCTAGTCATGTGCAGCACTTTTGAAACACTTTTAAAATGTGCTATACATATAAAGTGGATTGGTTCATTTTTAGCCATCCCAACAAATACACATCAGAAGCACTTTTTATTTAATCCAAGTTTCTCCTTTTTTCAAATACTTCACTATTTCAAAAAATCATTGTTGATCGGTTGTTGAGTGGTTAGCGACCTCTCTAAAAGAAGGTTCCTGTCTGAGTGGAGTTTGCGTAGTTCTGGTTTCCATTTCAACATCAACCAAAAGCATGCACGTTAGGTCAATCCTCCGGCTAGCTGACTAAGCCCGTCTCAAGATCGTGAGTGGGTCCCTGTGCGCTGTACTGACCTTTCATTTTGACTTTGATTTCCCTATGTGGCGCGTTGACTCGGCGCCTAATACTTTTAATCCTTTCCTTCTGTTCAGGTCCGATGTGTTTGGACAGATCTTGCCTCAGCTCGGGAAAGACTGGACACATCAGGGCATCGCTAAACTCTACCACTCTGTCGCCAAGTAAGTGTCGTACAGATACAGCTCTAAATAATTTATTGGCAGAGTATTCCGAAAAAGATGCTCTGTGGTCACACTGGGAAAAAAGTATGGTCTTAAATAAGATGAATGGCATTAAAAGTGCTTAAAATTAGGGGAATGTATGCTATTTTGAGCAGACTTGGACTTTTTTCATGATAAAATTACCAATGGAACAAGCTAAATTTAGAAAAACAACAACTTTAAGCCATAAGATATATACAGTATGACAGGTTTGTGAATCCAATCGCTACCAAATAATGATCAACATTTTGTCAATTCTATTTGTTCTATTCTACTTGTATAGTTCCTTGCCCTCCACCGGAGAGTGTGACGTCATCTATAATGTGAACGTAGCCTATTCTTAGTAGCTCTAATGATGGTCGCGATGGTCAGGTTAAGTCCACACTGCAGCAGCATTAATGAGGACTCTGTCTGTCTCCAGAAATGGGTACAAGTTCCTGTACTGCTCGGCGCGGGCGATTGGGATGGCGGACATGACGCGAGGATATCTGCAGTGGGTCAATGACGGAGGGATCATTCTGCCCCGCGGGCCCCTCATGCTCTCTCCCAGCAGCCTCTTCTCTGCCTTTCACAGGTACAACACGACTCGGGCAACGGACAGTCAGATTCAAATGTGGAAACTGTTCATGCAGCATTTCACTCTTTTACCATATCCAAATAGAAAACCTAAAACATTCAATAGTCCTCAATCCTTCAACACCGTAAAACTATCACACTTTCAACTAGAGTTGTATTAAAGCCACACTAAATAGAATACAAAATTAGCACTTTATTTTTAATTTTTGGCATTTTTTAATAGTGAGAATATCTAAAATAGCTTTACTGCAAGCAGGTTCAGCCCAAATCTGACTTTACTTGGAACGGGACATCACAGCTCGTCTCCATGAAGATGTTGCTGAGCAGCTACACTGAAAGATGTAGATAGAAGAAGATACATTAGATAAGGGGTGTCAAACATACGGCTCGGCCTGCGAGGTGATTTCATCCCGAGACTGTTAGAGCATACATTTTAGGGTCTGTCTCTCCAAAAAAAGTAAGTCTCTAGCCCACTCATGTGAGGAGTTATGCATTTTAAGCATTTTAATGAAATAACCAAACTGCTCAATCCAACCATTAAAAAATGAAGGAATTCCATTTTTGCCCCAGGGCAGCTGTGGCTACGATAGCCACCACCACCAAGTGTGTTGTGATTGAAGTGCACTTAAAGTGTAAGCCATTATAGTCCTGTGGGGCTTTTTTTTCTTCTTTGATGGCACATTTCCTGACATTTTGCACCCCCCTGTGATCTTATCTTAAGAGCTGTTGTGACATGTGTACATTTCTCCATTGTGAAATCAATAAAGTATTATCTTATCTTATCTTATCTTTGGACCAAATGGGTTGGCACGGTAGCACAGTGGCTAGTGCTCATGCTTCACAGCTAGAAGGTCTCAGGTGCGGTCCCGGGTTCGATCCCGGGCCAGGACGGGGCCTTTCTGTGGAGTTTGCATGTTCTCCTGTCTGCCAAGGTTTCCTCCGGGTGCTCCGGTTTCCCCTACCACTAAAAACATGATGAATGACAGTGTGTCTGTCAGCGCGAGTGTGGGACAACGGATGGAAATTAGCCCAAGGCTAAAATCCGGAGTGGTGTGTTTACATGCATGTGTCTCATGTGTGTTCATTAACATGCACTGTCCCAACCAAATAAACAAATCAGCACTTTTTTAATGTCTGTCAAATTTGCTGAATTATCACAGTGATCATTATTAATATTTATTTATGCATCAGATCCTCTTCGCAGTGCTTTATTTTGATAACTCAAAATACAAAAATTGCATTGTTGCTCTATCTAGCTGAGTACGTGTAGTATTGCTGGTACTGTATGTATGTTAATGTTTTGAGTTTTACTGTGCAACAGCTTAGTTTTCGTAACATATAACGTGAAATATTCTGCAGTGTGGCTTTATATTATTTTGTAAGATGAATGCTGTATTCACCCACCACATTTCTCTGAATCACTGTGCTTTATGACGGAACCAATTTACTGCAATTATCTGTGCATTTATATATGAAAACAATATTGACTTGGCTAGAATGACTCATCACTACAAATACTGTGAAAGTCCAGTTACAGTTGATAAGAATATAAAGTGTTGCTCTGATCTAAGTCAAAGTCCTTTTATTTTTGCTTTTCAGGGAAGTAATCGAGAAGAAACCTGAAATCTTTAAGATCGAATGCCTTACAGACATCAAGAACCTGTTCCAGCACAACAAGCAGCCGTTCTACGCCGCTTTTGGGAACAGGATTAATGTGAGTTTTCACACAGAGAGCCAGACACCGCACACGCCCTTCTCCGCAGAGTCACGGAGTTTCCTACAGGATGCAGTAACCCCATAGAGCCGTGTTAGGAAGACACTAAACAAACACGTGATATCAGTGATGGGAAGATCCATCGCTGAGGTCAGAGGATGTGTGACTGTGTCTCAGCACTTTCACATGTAAGACGATACCATGGTGAACTTTGGTTATTTCTACAGCGTTTTTATCCGTGTTTTATATAAGTTTCTCAAAATCAAGCGCAAATGCACTAATTTCTGGGTTGCCTTGTGTACCTGGGACTCATTAGCCTGGCGTCACCAGCCTGACTCCATGTATGTATACATTGGAAGACAGTGTGGGATTGCGCTGTTTGTTGGCTCAAACTCTGGCAAGAACGCTACCTGACCAATGACAGCACGGGAGGAGGGAGTTAGCGATGCGTCATTTTCAGCGTCTACAAACTAGTTAAGATGGCGGCCGCAACGGAGCAGTGTTTTAGCGCGACTCCTCTGTTTTGATTCTTGTCCTTAAAACCACAACAACTGGCTGCTCTGAAGGTTTTTCTTTTTAAAAAGGACATTCTCGCCACTCTTCCTGTGTCGTCAAATCTGTGTTTCTCTGATTGGTTTACGATGGTCCCGCCTCTAGTCCCAGATTGTCTTCCAATGTAACTCATACATGGAGTCCGGCTAGTGACACCCCATGTACAATAATATGATTGCACAGTGGCTTATGTCACATCCCACACACATTTCCAAATAAAATAATAAACATGACAAAAACTAGGGAAGACTATTAATTTATGTAAAAAATAAAAATGAAGCATTCAATACATTTATTATATATATTTAGTAAAGGCTTCTTCTGCTAAAGAGTGTGAGAAATAGGGCTGTTTTTGACTTGTTATTGCCAGCCAGTACATGACTTATCACATGGCTGGCTTTTCATTTCACTGAAGGTGAAGGAGGCTTTAATCATGCTGCGACCACCATTTATAATATTTGAAATATTATAAAAAATCTTGGCATGAGAAATGGCAAGAAATAACAAGGCCGAAAACAAAAGTTTGTTGCCTGTAAATGAGCCAGAAGCTTTTCCAACCGAGCTATACTTGGACTTTGCCACAATCTGCTGACTAATTTGATAATGATGACACATGCAAAATCTTCCAGCATGTACGAAGCAAAGTAATATCAATCACAAGCTCACAATGCGTTTTTAAGGGGGAGACATTGCATCCTCTCTTAACATCTCTTATATTAAATATAAGCATTAAATCAAAAGTTGTTGGAAATAATGACATTGCTCAACTAATATTACTGCTAAAGTTTGTCAAAAATACAAAAAAATTGGTCTAGACTGCATTATTGGCTGAAATTACGCACCATTTCTGTTGAAAAGTTTTTTCCATTTGGGCATGGAAATTAATACTAAATCTGCACCACTTTACAGCAAAAATGTAGTATTTGGGCATTAAAAAGTTTTAATTTGGACTTACTGCTACCTGTATAAACCTTGAATAATTTTTTTTCTCATATTCTTGTCAGTAACACACAGCAAAGGTTACAAAATGATATTTCTCAATTTGATTTCTGTCCCTATTCACCTGCAGTGTCTCGCCTCAAATCAATAATTATGTATTGCCTTTTCACGACCAACCCATCAAAGTGGCCGATATCGAACTCTCCCTTCTTTCCCCGCCAAGTCGCCGAGTGCTCCTACAGTAACTCCGCACAGTCGTATTGCCGTGACCCCACACAAACACATGATACCAGTGTTGTGATGACCCACGGCTGAGGTCGGAGGCAGCGGACGGCCCCCTTGTGACCGCCTCAAACCGGGCACTGCGTCACGTCTTCTCAGCTGAACAAACAAGAGACGCCCCGCCATCAAAAACTCCCTCTGTCTCCCTCAAACAAAATGCGCATTCATGAGCCGAAGAGAAGTCCTTCAGTTTTCATGCGTTACTTAATGGGACAAGCAGGAAATTAGCAGTTGATGTCAGTAATGTGATCATTTTCTACTTTCGGCGGGTTATGTAATTGGCCGCGGGTCCTTTCATATGACTCGCGCAAATCCATTAGGCAGACTGGCACAGTTTGTACGTTTATGCTCGCATCAGATGGTACAGGGAGGAACCATTATAACATTAGGGACAGTTGTCTAGGTATTGTTTTAAATTAGAAAGATCAGCATTTTAGTTGCTTTGTTTGGAAAAGGTCTGTAAAACTAGATGCCCACTTTAATGGGGCGCCACTGTATGACATATTTTCATTATGTTGGGCATTAATAACTTTGTTTAAACATTTAACATTGATTACGATCAGGTACATTTTTGTACATTAGCCTTAAATGCAATAAGAGTCGTAGAGGTGCACCCATCAGGATTTTTTCAGGCCCATCACCGATTTATTAAAGTTTTGATCGACCGATACTGATCAAATATAGATATTGTGCCCAAATGAAGGATGTACGGTAAGTCATAACCGGCTGCATAGGCAGAGAGAGTGCGTTTCTGCTCTACCAGGCTCTGTAGCATGTAAGGAACTATTCCATCTCATAGGGACATCTTCTTGTTACAGTCTTTTTCGAGGCTGACTGAGTTGTGTCTGAAGCGCATAGAGTCCAGAGTAGGCAATTGAGAATGATTCCATGTTGAAGGTTGACATATTATTCACGATAGCCTGTAGCTCATTAGTTATTCATTCTGTGTCTGATCATGAAGAGCTGGCAATGATAGTATTTTGTCTTTTTGACCAAGCACTTCCCCAACAACATTTTATGAGAAAAAGTTCTTTACCTGGTGATAAGAGAACTGCCGCACTAAATGAAGCCAAGTAATTTATTGTGGCTTATACCGATAAAGTTTACCAAGGAATGTTATGTGTACAGTAAATAAAATCTCCATCCGAACATGTGCCAACCCATGTCTTCTCGTTACAGGATGTGTTTGCCTATAAAGAGGTGGGCGTCCCTGTGTGCCGGATCTTCACCGTGAACCCCCGAGGAGAACTCATCCAGGAGCAGACCAAGGGCAACAAGTCTTCGTAAGTGCACAACACGCCTGTCAGTCATTCTGCCCATTACCGTGATTCTCAAACTGTAGTGTGGGTCCCACCGGTGGTGCGCTCTCCACACGCCTCATGGTTCCCAGGAGTCTAGAGAAAAAAACAACTCCTTCACCTGTTTTAGACGAGAGGTCACGTTCACGTGACGTCACTACAGTCTAAAGAGCTTAAACTTGAGGTGGAGGGCAGCTGCAAATACTGTGCGGGTAACTAATTTTATTAAGACTAATTTCTCTGTAATTCCTGGGCCAATCCACATGAAAGGCGTATATCGGCACATATGAACTAAGGTGTAATTATTTTCTCATAAAGATGCCCAAAAATGATGATACTTTTCCAAACCTGTACATCAAGGATCTCCAACTAGTAGCTCATCTGCCCTTTCTAAGTAGGTCCCCAAAGGATTTCTTTTTATATCCATCCTCTTTCATTTTTAACAGACTTTACAAACATATAGGTAAATATTTAAAAAGAAATAAGAAGAATAAAGAGAAAACATATGTTAAACATCTTGGCTACAGGTGAATTCCACTTAAGTTACATAGTACATGTGTTTATTCGAAGCATAAGAAGCTGTGTGACAAGAAACGCAGTCTAAACTATATGGGCATCTGATAAAAAGTTTCGCATTTTTCACCCCGGAGTGTCCCTAATGCAATAGGAGTCATAGAGGTGCACCAATCTGGATTTTTTAGAGAAAAAATAAATAGAAATCCTTTGTTAAACCTTTTGGTTACAGGTGAATTCCACTTAAGTCACACAGTACATGTGTTTATTCAAAGCATAAGAAGCTTGATGCCAGTTTTGTTACGTAAAAGTAATAAAAGGTTGAAGACCTTGACCTTGTTGTTGGCCAGTAGAAATGACTTTCAGCCATAAGAATAATATAGCCAACTATTTCAAAAACAGTGTCTCTCCCATAGGTATTGGCACCTGCCCTCTAACTGAAATAGAATTCTATAACGTGAATGTAACCTATAGAGCCGGTAGGCAAGTTTGCTCGGACGCTGGGCCCGTTTTTTGTCCTAGTTATAAGATGGTGGGCCGAACATTGCTATGACAGTGGCCCAATTAGAGTGTGGAAACCCGACCGATGTCCGACGGGCTCCGTCAGACTCCGACGGGCTTGGTTATATTCGGACTCTATTTATAGAACTTATGTTCGGGCTTGGGTCGGAGTCGGACACACAGCGTGCCATAAATTAAAATGGGCCTCGCCCTCTTTAACTTAAGAAAGAAAGAAAGAAAGAAATACAGGCTTATCCTATATTATGCAACGAGAGAATTCTATTGTGAAAGGTCAACAGGAAGCGCCTTATTTTTTAGATTATTGACAAACTGGCAACTTTGGAAAGAGTCCCCGTTGTTTTGGACAAGGCTTCAAGCCGTGTACATTTTCAACACATGGATACGGGCATTTATGAAGGCGCGCTGCACAAAGAGATTTTATTTTCTAATTATTACATTATTTTGTTTTGCAATGACTATTAATTTACATTTGTCTTATGTGTCTGGGTGCACTGTGGATATATATTGTAACTACTTGGACTACTA
>OMNZ01017773.1:10015-22088 GCA_900303255.1 Lesueurigobius sanzi | reverse complement strand
TGAATACTTAGATACTTTCATCTTGATTTGCTATATTTTTGTATAAATATGGTGAAAGATTAAAAATATGTAGCAACACTTTTATACCAACTGTTGTCTGTCTTTTCTTTCTCTCGTTTCATTCTCTCTTCTTTCTTTCTTTCTCTCCCTCTCTCCTTCCTCTCTCTCTTCTCTGTATCCTCTCTCTCCTTCCTCTCCCTCGCTCTGTCCTTCCTCTCTCCCTCCCTCTCTCTCTCTCTTCTCTGTCTCCTCTCTCCTTCCTCTCCCTCGCTCTCTCCTTCCTCTCTCTGTCTCTCTACTTTCTTTCCCTCCCCTTCCTCTCTCTTCTGTCTCCTTCCTCTCCCTTGCTCTTCTTCCTCTCTCTCTCCCTGTATTCATTTGGTATTTGAAAAGTAACTGTATTTGAAATACCCTTACATGAGAGATTGTGTAGGTTCTCAGTCGTACAGGAGTTGTCCATCGTAGGCAAAAATTCTTCAGTCTTCATCTGTATTCTTCAACACTTCAACTACAGAGCACAGATGCATTTTTGCCTACTTAAATGAGAGAGTATTTGTACCTGGAAACAGTTACTCAAAATGAGTATTCTGAATACGTATTTTAAATACATGCATTTACACTGGCCCTAATAAGCACCTGCCCTCAAACTGAAATATAATTCTAAAATGTGAGCGCAACCCAAGAGAAACCCATGAACACCTCACTAATGCACTTAGAGGATGCAGAACTGCGTTGTTTCTCTGCAGAGGAAGAGCCCGTCTCGCAGCTGTTGCTAAAGGCTCTCATTACTGCCTTGACACCGGTTGCACCACAACAATTAGGGGCCTGAGCCTCCTCCTCCTCCCTCTGATCTTTGGCCTGTCAAACACACGCTGCACAGTAACATCCGGGCTCGCCTCTAGAGGGCGCCCCGACTCCACGCTCCACCGCCGGGGCCCAGCGTTTGATAGCTGCTCTCTGCCCAAACCGGCTGTGCATTCCTGCGGCGAAGCTTCCTGGCGCGGAGATGGCAGTCCCAGGGTATAGTTAGCGCGAGAGAAAGAGGGAGAGAGGGAAAGAGGAGAGGAGGAGAGAAAAAACTACATTCACAGCCTGCCAAACAAGAGCCGCAAAGCCATTGGATACGAGCGCGGCCATTACTGCTGCTGCTGCTACACGGGGAGCACGCTGCTGCTGCTGCTGGAAGCTTAGCAGCCAGAGGACGCCGACTCAGCCCCGGGATAGGAAGTCAGCCCGTGCAGCCTCCCTCCCCTCTCCTATCCTTCCCCGGTGACGGAAACAGACCCTGCCTTCCCCCCCCTTCTCTCTTCTGGAGGTTCTTCCCCCCCTCCTCCTGATCACACTCACAGGAGCCTGCGGAAAGCACCTTTTCGCCGGGTGGTGGGAGAAGAAGTGGAAGGAGAGCGGTGCGTCTGTGCGCCCCAGCGGCTCACACACCATCGAGAACGCGCGATAATGGATAGATAGCGTTTATGTAACACTTTTGACAAACACTCGGATGCTTTTTGTCTATTTTAAGCGTGTCTGTGGATTATCTAAGCTGTCTGGAAGTGTGCTGGTGCGGGGGACTCCTAAACCCAAAGCGCCGATGCCTTGTTTCATTATCCACTACAGTTTTGTTGTTGAATTGGACGCCGGTGGAGACCAGGAGGAGTAGCCGTCAGAGAGGGGTTTACTGCGGTAGTCTGCAGCCGACCTCGCTCCACTATGGCTGGATTCATACCGGGGCTGCTGCCCACCAACCACAACCAGGAGAAGGAATTTGCACAGGCGTACGAAGACGTCCTGGAGAGATACAAAGGTAAAAATGACCGCAAAAGTATTTGGAGGCAAAGTAGCAATGTCAATATTGATCCTAACGAGTGCAGTGTTGACAGGTGTGTGATGCAAATTCATCTACAGTCAAAGAATCTTGTATATTTTGAATTAACAATTGCTTTGGTCACTGTACGTGGAAAATTCTACTTTTGGTGCCCATTTTTGCGCTACTGGAAGACAGAATTGACAAATGGCATGGATTGCACCAGTATAAACTAAAATTATGAGTGTTTATTCAAGGATTACAAGGCTTTTGAGTAAAAAAGAAGAGCAGCCCAACTCATTTTGGTATTTTGGTTCATTTAAGTTGATGTCCTGGTAATATATAAAGGTGAAATTGCTACAAAGTTGGACCAAAGCATCATGAGTGCAGTATTTACAGGTGTGGGATGTAAATTAATTTCTACGGTCAACGAATCTTGTGTATTTTGAATTAACAATCGCTTTTGGTCACTTTACGTGGAGAATTCTACTTTTGGTCATATTTTTTTGCACTACTGGAAGACAGAATTGACAAATGGCATGGATTGCACCAGCATAAACTAAAATTACGAGTGTATATTCAAGGATTACAAGGCTTTTGAGTAAAAAAGAAGAGCATCCCAACTCATTTTGGTATCTTGGTTCATGTAAGGTGATGTCCTGGTATTGTACGAAGGTGAAATTACCACAAAGTTGGACCAAAGTATTGATGAGAGCAGTGCTGACCGGTGTGGAATGCAAATACATTTCTCTTGTGATGACTTTGTACAGACAATGTTCCTTTGCTTAGATTGTTTTCTCCCTCTTGCTGTATTGCTGATAATTCTGGGAGACAGCTTTGACAAATGGCATGGCGTGGACTCCAGTCTGAGCCCAAATTACGAGTGCTTTCTCAACGATTACATGGCTTTTGAGGTTTATTGGGCAAAAAGCAACTTAGCCCGACTAACATTGGCATTTATTGCTCATATAAACTGATGGATGTGCGACTCTCTCTTCAGGCAGTGATTGGTGAAGATGCATGGCAGTGTGTGTATGTGCTATATTAGGAAGCATGGATAAAAATGTCACTTTGGGCTTTGCTTTTGGCAGTTTTGACAAATGACACGGCTTGGGCCTACTTAAAGTCAAATTACCTTGTTTTCTTAGGGATTACGTAACGGTTTAGGTGTTTATTTGACATTCGAGACACTCCCATCTTGTTTAGACAGTATTTTTTCGCACCGATAACTTGCTACCACCACCACTCTCCTGCATAATTCATTTATTTTGTGATATAAGTTCCTGTAGTGTTTACTCTAGCTGTATTGCACTCCAGCTGGTGTTTTCAAGTCAATATAGTAAAATGATAATGACTCCTTTCCTGCACTGGTTTAGTCCCAGATTCATCATTGTTTTTCTTGCTAACAATTGTTTTTGTTCACTTTGTTTGGGAAATGTTCATAATTTGGTCATTTTTTTTGTTTTGGTTCGCCATGACTAATTGCTTGATGACAAAATTGACAATTTGTGCCAGTATCAACTAAAACTACAAGCATTTTCTCAAGGATTCGACTCCTTTCCTCCACTTCTTTAGTTCTGGATTCCTCCTTGTTTTATCTTGCTGGTTTAGATCTAGTTTAGCCTTGGGCTGGAGGCTAAACTAGATCTCCAGGACGATTTGCTTTTTTGGGAACATTGTCATATCGTGATTCAGTGGTTTTTATGTTTAATCCAGCTCTGAGCTCAAATACTCACACTTTCTACTGTCAGGACTAAACCAGAACTAAACCAGGAGAAAACTAGGTCTAAAATCAGACAATATCGCGGACAGAATCTAGATTAAACCAGGACCAAACCAAGAAGTAAATCGGACTAAAGCAGAGCCTGAAATTAAGGTCTAAACCAAGACCAAACTACAAAGGACTAAACCAGGGACAGGAAGAAACAATGATTACCCAGAGCTAAACCGAGGAGTAAACCCAGGACTAAACTAGGACTAAATCAGGTCTAAGCCCAAGGACTCAATCAGAAATAAACCTAGACAATATCACAGACTGAACCAGGATTAAACCAGGACTAAACCATGAGGGAAGCATATTAAAACTCTGCAAGGACTGAAACTTGGTCGAAAACCGGTCTTAACCAAGACTAAACCACTACAACACCAGGTCTAAACCCAAGAAGAAGCATATCGAATTTGTGATTTAAACTAAAGAATCATGATAAGCTTGTTTGGCCATATCGTTTAGCCCTGTTTTAGCCTTGGTTTGAAGTGCAATTCCTATCCAGATTATGTCCAGCTTCAATGATTACTTCTGATTTGACTCCTTTCCTGCACTGGATTAGTCCTAGATTCATCCTTTTCTAACAATTGACAAATGGCACGAATTGCGCCAGTATAAGCTAAAACTACAAGCATTTTCTCAAGGATTAGACTTCTTCCCTCCACTTCTTTAGTCCTGGATTCCTCTTCCGTATTTTAGCCTTTTGTTTCGTGCAATTTCCATCCCAGCTTCTAGGCCCGTCTTGTCAAATATTTCCTCAGCACGGTGGCCCTCTCTCAATCCAGGCTCCTCTGTTTCCCAAACGTCCCTCTCCTTTCTCTGGCCGCTGCATTGTTGGCGTCTGCAGCTTACTCCCCTGTTTTATAATCCCACTGACAGGGGCGCTTTTAAAAATGAATGCCTCTACACAAATTGACTGGCCCGGGACGTTCAAAGGGCGGAGGGGGGAAGGGGCACTCTGGCGCTTGTTGTAGCTGAAAAATACGACGACGGCGGGGTGCGGGCGCAGCCAATGGGGGATCGGGGAACGCATGTGTGGAGCTGATGAAAAGGGGGCTTTTAATTATTGATTATTGTAATGAGACTCTTCGGGTGGAGACGAGTGACAGGTGCACTCAGACACAGCGCGGACAAGACGGTGCTGTCCATGTTTGAAGAGCTCGGGAAGAAGGAATCCTGCTTTGGGATGTCGCAGGTTCAGTCACCAAATATGAGCATAGAGCTTTGACAATATTTCCTGCTTGAGTCCGCAGTTCACTGTCAGCGTTTTGTCTGTTTGAAGGACGTTGCTTTGTTTTGGCACAGGATATATCAAAGTTTAATCCCCACGCTAGTTGACGACTTGGAAATCAAGGCTATACATGTCCTTTCTGTGATCTAATCGGCATTTTGAAGGTCGCTACTCAAGACTAGACTCGTAACCTCAGTCTGGAAGAAGATAATTGACATAATTTAGTCAATAACTGGACAAAATTGTCTTAACATGTTCCACATCTGACCTTTTCATCCGAAATCCAATGTTTGTCTAGGCCAAGACTGCCCAAAGTGTTTTCCACAGAGGGCCAAATAGGGAAAAGGGCCAAACTCAACACTTGTAGAAAGACCAAACACAAACAGATCCATTATTAAAGAACCAATAATTACTCTTCTGTTAAGTAGGACATGCTGTTTTGGTGTTTTGGATTCTAAGCCCCATCTTGAGGGCCAAATGAAACGCCTGGTCTAGACCCTGTTCATGATAATGCTTTGTATTGGATCTTTTTATCTCCTTCAAATGGGTCTATTCACTTTTGTCCTGTATAAACTGGTGATAATAGTTTTGTTCTTGAGGACATGATTGGCCAGTTGATTGGTTATTTAAGATAGATAATTTAGATGAAAATCCTAACCGCATACAAAAAGGAAACAAAATAATTTATTAATGTGGTTCATGAACATCGCACAGCACATACAGTATTTAATATATCTTTGCTGAAATGAAAATAAACACAGTTTTTCTCCCCTAATCTACCACAGAATTGGTTATAGACCTAATGATTAATAAGCCAATGGCAATAGTTTATGCTGACCATCTTGTTCAACCATCTCCAATCGAGCATTCGTCCCAAGAATAGGCTAAATTTTAAATGTAGTCCAAGAAGAAACCACTTCCCCCTTTGTCTTGCCAAGTTTTACTAGTAGACTGTTAAACTTGACATATTTTATTAGCATAATTCTTGCTTAAACTCATTCTGGTTCATGCTTTAACAACACACGGGGATTTTTAATTTCTGTCTGGCATCAACCAACCTTCCTCTCCGTGGCACAGTAAATCCAGTTTCCTTTTGGCCCAAATGGCGGCGTCCATTTCTCAAATCCCCACAACCGTTTGGCCTCTATTAAACGAACATTTGTCGATCAGAAGGGCGCGTAAGTGACTTTTATCGGTGCATATATCGGTGTGTGATGGATGAAGGCGGCGTTGGAGGCGATGCGCACCGCGTGGAGGAAATGCTGGACAAACGTATCGATTGGACAAAGTGTGTGTTTTATTACACTTGGTTCAAAGAGTCCCAAACCTGTCCTTGCTCCCGACTCGCTAAATGAGATGAGGAATGCTCTCGGTTTCCATGGCTTCATCCCAGACACGAGGAGTTATGAAGAGGTTTCTTTTCGAGTGGACCTGGTTTGTTTTGGGTTAAAGTTATCGACATTGGTGACCTCCCAGTTTAATATTTGAGAAACCGCTTGGAGCGATTGCAATGGGTGGTAAAATATGATGGAAATTATATGAACCTAAGATATTAAACACTGTTGTGGGCAGATGGCACAATTTAATTACTTGGTTTTAACTAAAGACAGGTCTGACTGTAAACTAAAGTTCAATATGTTTATGCTAATTGATGCTAATTCATCTGTTCTCATTCTCAATGTTGTAAGTTTTAAAACGAGTGAATTGTTATTGTGTTTTTTAAAAGCTTACAAGTATGTCTTTGCTTGTATCTGCTTCTCCAAACTAGGATGTATAATATAAGAGAAAAACGAGAGACCAAGGCACTCTTCCTCACATCTATTTACATTTTCCTAAAAGCCTTTATTGTGCTAGGCTAATCTATATTGAAATCTTTTAAAACATATTGCTGGATTCCTCCGCGCGTATCAGCTCCAACAAGCATTTATCAAGAGGCTCCTATCTGCTTCTCCAAACTAACCTTGCGCTGCAAGATGAATTGTCACGAGATCTGAATTTTCAGTCTCACAACAAATCCATCTTGAAAGACGGCAGCTGATAGGTGCGTCTCGTCACAACCAGTGGTTTGGACCAATGACATGCTGCTGTGTAGCTTGGGGCGGGATATGTAGGTATGACGACAGTCAGCCCTGGCAAAAACAAACATGGCTACCTCAGAGGACTTTGTAGATGCTGCAATTGACTCTATTTTAGCTGAAATACTGACCATTTCTCGTTAAAAAAAAGAGCAAGAGGAAGCTCTTTGTGCGTTTGTAGATGGAAAAGATGTTTGTGCTTTTCCTCCTGACTAGATTTCCTGCTGCGGGTGATATGTCACATGACTTGCTGCTATGATTGGCTGAAACTGCATTTAGGAAGGCGTGTCCTAACTGAGGCCCAATCACCTCAAAGTATTGTACTGATTGTCCCTCCTTTTCACGGACAGTTTGCTCGGGAGGCTTTCCAGATTGATAACGTGTAGAACTCAATTTAGAGCTACACATATCAATCTGGCTTCTGCAGGTGAGCTCCAAACTAGGAAGTGGAATATACTGTATTTATTACCTCTGGATGTTTGTTTGTGGAAGGTTTGTTTATTATATCTAATACAAGAAAAGAATGTAATTCCCGTTTTTTGCTAAATCAAACTTTTACTCTTCATCACAACTAGGCAGTTGGTAAAGCGAAAAACAGGTAGGAAGAAATCAAGAAGACACTGGCTACAGTTACATGGCACGAACAATCAGATAACAGAAGTAGTCACACAATCCAATAATCAGATCGGATGCCTTTCATATAAAATCTAGAGATCTGAGAATCCAAAAGTCCAGGTCCTTTTACATGTGCTATTTCATTTGTGGATTTTTTAAACAACCTAAACTCCTTAAATTGGATAAAGACCAGGTTTTTGGTGTACAGCAGCCACTGACCAATCGCATCAGATCAAATCTTTTCAATGATTTATGATGATATTGAAATAATTTGGTGACAAATTGTGCAGCACACAAAAGAATACAACAATAGGTTGTAATTGCGTGAAATCACAACATTGTAAAGAGCCAATAGTTTAAAATTGAGGTGGAAGGCAAGAGAAAAACAAAAAACAAAGGCACTTCTCCCATAAAATTTATTCTCCATTTACATTTTCTAAAAAGCCATTATTTTACTGGGTTAATACATTCGTTAAAAAATCGTATCAGATCGAAAAAAGGACACCTGGTGTGATTACGAACTCAGAACATCTGGTGACCTGAGGGAGTGGCCACACATTGAGTGAGGACACACCCTCAATTAGGTGACATCACTCAAGAGAGAAGAAGAAAAAAACCTAAATAAAAAAGGATAATAAACACTGCTACAGAAAAGAACTAAAGTCAGTTTCCTCATTTAATCCAATGAAGTCACAAAGTCCAGTGTCAACACATGAACTAAGGTCTAATTATTTTCTCATAAAGGTGTCCAAAAGTGGAGACAATATTCAAAAACATGAATGATGTTGGCCCGCAGAAAGGACTTTCAGCCACAAGAATAATCTGCCAGGTTTGTGAATCCAATCCCCATCAAATAATGATTGCCAATTTTCTATTTTTGGAAATTTCTCTTGTATTGGCACCTGCTCCGACTGAAATCCTACCTACTGAGGCTTTGAATGTTTAAAATATCCGTTTTTGACACGGCAGTCACTCTCGCCTCTTCTGTTTCTCCCTCCCCATTACGTCATGCTGTAATGGCGGTGTGTGCCAGTGGCTAATGCCTTGTTATTTTGGGCCTTTGTGATTTCGGGGGGCCGTGTGTCTCTCTCTCGTGTCTGCGTTTCGTCCCGGGACATGGCAGTAATAACATAACAACGCCTGATGTAACGCTATCGGCCTCCAGAGCCACGCTTCAGACAATGGGACAGCCGCGAGTCACAGAATAACCATAAGCCTTTCACGGGCCGTCTTTGAACGCCTCGCGCTACAATGGGAGGCGGGGTCTGGCGAAGCACCTGTCACTCACGCAGGCTTTTAGTCGATTGTATTGAGTTGAAAGCGGAAGGGTGTTTAAAGGTAATGGCTTTCTGAAGTATTATTTTGCATAGGGACTGAGGTTTGCACAAATACACTGCAAAAAGTGATATCTGGGAGTTAAATTGGCTTGAATTTAGAATATTTGAGTACTTTTGGCTTGCCAAGTAAAATTATCTACCAATGGAAAGTATTTTTGCACTTAAAATAAGAAAAAAGTATATAATTTCAAGTAAATGTAGAGTTATTATCTATATTTTAGTGCAAGAAGTTTATTTTCTTAACCTCTTATACCCTATAGGACCCAAATTGGGCATTGGGGTTTAAGAGTTTAATTTAAGTGCAAAAATACAGATCATTTTACTTGGCAAGTCAAAAGTACTCAGAATAAGGTCAAATATTCTGAATTCAAGCAAATTTAACTTCTCAAGTTATGATTTTTTGCAGTGTAGCTCACACAATTAGACACTATCAAGTTAGCGGCGGCACGGTAGTACAGTGGTTAGCGCTCGTGCTTCACAGAAGGTCCTGGGTTCGATCCCGGGCCAGTACAGGACCTTTCTGTGTGGAGTTTGCATGTTCTCCCCGTGTCGGCGTTTCCTCCGGGTGCTCCGGTTTCCCCTACCATAAACATAAAACATGTACAATATATCAGGATGAATGAGAGTGTGTTTGTGAGTGCAAATGTGGGACAACGGATGCAAATGAGCCCAAGGCTACAATCCGGAGTGGTGTGTTTACATGCATGGTTCCCATGTGTGTTCATTAACATGCACTGTCCCAACCAAATAAACAATAAATAAGCCTAAAAGCTACAGATGTTCATTCATTTATCAATTTATTAATAGTTTGACACAATTTATTGAATAGTTGACACTGACTAAATTAGGACTAGAGCTGGGAACCATGTGATATCGACAAAACAAAGGTACTACCGGTATTGGCGAAGAAATGGTATCGAAAGAAGGAATATTTGTAGAAATGAAGAAATATTTGTCTTTAGATGCTACATTTTCATGCTTGGTGGGTCCTGAGGCAGCAAAGACTATTACTCTGGTGTTTCAGCTTAAATAAGTTATATAAATGAAAAGACATGGTCTTTTTACACTCAAATTTGTCATATATTCCTCACTCTAATGGACACTCCTTTACACGCCATTATGTGTTTATTAGTTCAATCTTTTTTGTATGTATTCTACATTTCAAATATATATCATTCTATTTTAATACTTGTAAATGTAACACATGTCCAGATTTTGTATAAGCATGAGTATCTAGTCTGCTTTTTTCTGATAAATATTCTATTCTCTTGTGGATCAATAATAACATTATATATTTTTGTCTGTTTCAGGTAACAAATTGTTTAGTAGAGGTATCAAAAAGTATTGCTCAGGTACCAGCTTCGTAAACCAAGTATTGTTAAAGGAAAAAGAAGACTGAAAAAGGAGAAGGAAATTGATATCACTTAAATTGACAATTTTATTTTGTGTTTTTCTTTTCATCTTTTATAATATAATAGAAAATTAAACAAAACATGAACAAAAGGAGAAACTCATCCCGTTCTGAACCAGAAACTCAAATGCAAAACGAGGCTAAAACACCCACAGAATATTAAAATTAAATAGAATCATCCGACATGTGCGTAAAGTGTTTGATAATATTGTTCCAAACCAACACAAACCTTTTCCAGTCCATTGTAAGAGCATTTTGTGAAGCCCATCTGGAGCTCTGTGTCGTTAAAGGAGCTTCTTGAGTCAATGAAACGTAGGTTTTCCCTCGAGAACCATTGATTAATGTGATTGACAGATGGTTGTCGGAGGATTGCTTTAGCCTATAATTGTAAAGACGTGACGCTGCGACGAGTCAGAGGATCTGCTGCAGCACTGTTGGAAATGCAGGGTGGAAAAGATCAAATAAACACATAGCTGGGTCGATATGGGGCATAAACTGTGTGATAGCAGTTAAAATGGATGAATAATGAGGTGAGATTGCGGATTGCCATCACAAATCATGAAGAAAAGACTCCGAATGACATTTAACTACTGTATTGCTAAAGAATCTGTTGTAGTATTAAAGGATTGTTACAAATCATGAAAGAGGGAGCACGCAAATTCAATGGATGGTTGTGGTCCAAACACATTCCTAAGATCCCATTTCTTCATAGAGATGTGATTATAAGCACATTTCACAACTTGCAGGGTCACATTTCAGGGTCACTGTCACAGAAATGCAAGAAAAGAAGCCTGCAAACTCATGAAATTGACTGATACATTTTCAGTCTTCTCATATTGTTCAGCTTTACTGTACATACTGTATTATCAATATCGGTGAGAAAAATCCTCTTTTATTGAACACAATGGGACTTGACATGGATTTGCACTCTTGTCTCTTTTCCCATCTCCATTTTATCATAACTATAAAGACTCTGCAGCTTTTGAGACAAAATAATAGTTTCCTTAATTGTATCTTCTGGTTTGTCATTCCTGGAGCTTTGTTGGTTTTTGTTTTTAATCCCAAGAAAGAAACATTGACATGCTTGAGTAATATTTCCTGGTTTGGAGCAGGAGCCTATACAACTCTACGGAAGAGGAACAGTTTTTGAAATAAATTTCCAAAAAGAAAATTGTCAAATGTTGATTGGATTCACAAACCTGCCATATTATGATTATGGCTGAAAGTCCTGTGTACTGGCCAACATCATGCACATGTTTTTGAATGTTGTGTCCACTTTTGAACACCTTTTATGAGAAAATAATTAGATCTTAGTTCATATGTGCTGACAGAGAAGACATTGAACTTTGACAGTTTTTATTTCACAAGGATTGGCCCAGGAATTACAGAGAAATTCACAATAAACTAAGACTAGAAATGGGGCTGGGAGATGTGGCCAAAATATCTTATCACAATTTTCTTTAGTTTAAACCCCTTTTTTTCTCACAATTCATGTCCAAGTTGTGGTTTAAAGGCGACTAAAGCCATCTGCTTCTTCTGGGGTTTAGACCTGGTGTTGTATTGGTTTAGTCCTGGTTAAGACCTGTTTTAGTGCGAGTTTCAGGCCTTACATAGTTTACACTCATGGTTTAGTCCTGGTTTAATCCTGGTTCAGTCTGTGATATTGTCCAGATTCAGACCTGATTTAGACCCAGTTTTCTCTTGGTTCATTTCTGATTGAGCCCTTGGGTTTGGACATGGTTTAGACCAGGGTAATCATCGTTTCATTCTTTCCCTGGTTTAGTTCTTTTTAGTTTGGTCCTGGTTTAGACCTTGATTTCAGTCTCTGCTTTAGTCTG